>JAHWFP010001218.1:0-27226 GCA_023313725.1 Lithobius niger | reverse complement strand
ACGTGGTCTTTTTAAAGTGGCACTATCATCGATTGAAAGCCTGCAGAATCTGGCTACAGCTAGCGCTATCTAGTACTAGCTCGCGTCAAATGAAGGAACGCACAACGCCATGATTTCTTTTAACGATTCGTTATATTATGGCTTGCTTCCAGATGCACGAGTTCGTACCAAATTTTTATTCAATATAATTAAGGAAGCACGTGGCTTGTTTGTTAAGTGATATTTCTTTGCGCATTCCTTTGCTTTGTGAGGAAGCGTTAGAGAGGATCAGATATCACTAGATGCTACAAACGTTTATTTGGAGGCAACCCACCTTTAACCCTTTGACTGCTGAATTAATTTTCTATCTCCACAAAAGTAGGGGTAACTTGGACGGGACTCAAACTAGCAACTTGAAAGAGCTCTTTAACTTCAGGCACGCGCCTCTACCAACCCGGCCACGGCCGTCTCTAGAGTCGGCTTGTTAAGGGAACCTAGTATTGTTGTCGTTTCTCCATTGTCGGCCATCTCGTGCATACTCTGGACTCTGTTTTTAGGACTGAAAGCTTACTTGTGTTTTTGGCGAGTATACTCCTCGCCAGCACTTTAAGGGTTAACAATGTCACTGCCGCCAGATGGCACCATGGTATTTTCGTATGATTTTTAATCGGTGATAGTGCCACTCTAAGTCGAACCACTGGTTTGTTTTTTAAACTTGTTTTAATTGAAACATTTAATTTAACTGGACCTAACAGGTGGGCCTGGACTGGCCCTTACTCAGCTTTGACCAGCACCCAATACATTTTGGGTGTGAATTCGGTGTAGGACAAATCCTGAATACTTGCCAACACTCTCCTCCTTCCTAACTAAACTCATCATAACTCCTGACAGTGCCTGGAATGTTATTTTACATAAATTATAATGCGGTTTCATTTGTATGGACTGCACAACTGTGTTTACATGAGTCCTTTATATGTGTATTTGTATTACTTGTTTAACAAAGTGTGTACACCTAATGCAAACATCAAGTAGCAAACATCTATTTGCTTATAGGGTTGGGGAGGAGAATTTGTGACTGAGACCCCTTCTGAAACGTCTTAGATTCATTCCTATTAGTTCCGTCTAAGTTTATAGAGAGCGCCACGAGTTTTATGTTGGAATTTCTGCTCAGTTTTCAGCCTAAAGTTAAACTAAACTTAACGAAAGTAGCTCTATTTAATTATTATTTAATTTAACTTAGTTGTAATTTAGTTTAGTTTAGATTTGGGCTGAAAAATGAGCAAAAATGACCAGATGGAACGCGTGGCGCACTCTGAAAACTCGGATGGAACTAATAGGAATGAATGTAACACGTTTCAATAGGGACTTTTTAGAGTTGCAAATTCTTCTCCCCAACCCTATAAATTCTTTGTTTAACACATTCTCTTAAACTTCTCCTTTTTTTTTCTTTTACCTTTCAGGGTTCAAAAGGAGGGCGGAAAAACTTTTTCGGTGGTTCGTCAACCGACGAAACGACGTCCAGTGCCGGATCCACTTTGGTGGTTCAGGGTAGCAATGAAGGAACGTGGAAAAGTAAATCCAAATCCATGGACGTCTCGGGTAGTGGCAGTGGGGGAAGCGGAGGGTTCTTCACCGGAATCTTCAGGCCTGCTAATCCCTTTAAGAGTGTAAGTTAAAGATAATAGATTCTGTGAGTCAACAAAGGATTAGAGGAGCTTACAAGCCATTAGAAACTTGAGACCTTGCAAGTTGGATATGGTGGACGTTTCCCCGTTGCACCAAACTACCGTGGCTTCTCGCGGTATCACGTAATGGTCAGATAGACACGAGAATCAATTGCCACGCACTGCATCTCTTGATAACACAGAACCAATGCTACTCTTCTTAAAGGTCGTCTATAGGAAGACTGCAATTGTGAGAAATTGCACATTCTAATTTCGAAGTGTACTACATGCTAAGGGACATTGGAAAGGCTAAAGGTTGGGAGGAGGGGAGGGGATGTAAACCAGACTTGGAATTGGCCTACTCTTATGACATGCCTGGCAGAATAATACAGGCCTAATGGTCCTTGAGCCAATCAAGCTATCTCTACCAGTAGATGGGACGAAACGGTATTTTGGTTTTAGATTGTACTGTATACGAGTTTCCAGCTTATTTAACGTTTTGATTTAGCGTCTTGAAAAATGGGCACCTTTTTAACCCAAATGTTAAATTAGCCATGTATCTCAAAAATTCTTCGTTACAAACTGGTTGCATTTTCTATGTTCAGAGTAAAATTTTCTTCAAACATTTCTTTTATGAAAAATTCCTATTTTGCGTAATATTAATCCTTCCGGCCGAAATTCCTTCAATTCCTACACGGTCATTTCTGTACTATTTACATGCAATAGTGTAGCTGCAGTGGTAGTTTCAATTAAGATAACTGGACGTAATTAGGCTTAGACGGAAGGTGGTGGTGTATATTTTCCAACAAAACTTATAAAAACGATTTATCATAATAAGAACTTATCTGGGGCTGTTTCCCTCTGCTTGTAGCACTATGCTTCCTGCTTCTGTTTACTGAGAGTTACATATTTAACGGCTGCATAGGCAGTTCTAATTAACATAAACGGCTGTATTTTACCGTTGTTGGAAAGCATACTCCTCCGAATAACACCCATTTATCTTAATTAGAACTGCCAGTGCAGCAATTTAAAGATGTAACTTGCAATGAACAGAAGTAGAAAGCACAGTGCATACAGCATATAGAAACACCTGTGGCTTACATCCTTTGATAAGTTGTTTATTAACTCGTGTTAGAAAGTATACATCTTCATATTTCATCTGAGCCTAAGTTCATTCATTTATTTAATTAGAACTGCCAGTGCACCACTTTGAAGATATAATTTGAAATGAATAGCAGCTGAGCAGAGTACTGTAGTACATAGAAACATCTGTAGCTTAGCTTAGATCCTATAATTGTGATACATTGTTTTTGCTTCTCTTGTTAGAAATTGTACATCTCCGTCTTTTATTAAAGCCTAATTACATCCATTTATCTTAATTGTAACTACCGGTGCAGTAGACTAAAGTGTGAATTGAAGCAAAAAAAAGTGTAAAGCATAGCGAAGCAGGTGTAACTTAGCTAAACGATTATGATAAATCGTTTGATTACTTGTAGGAAAATCGACATTTCCATCTCTCATCTATGCCTAATTATATCCATTTAATTTAGTTAGAACTGTCAGTGCAGCAGTTTAAGGGCGTAATTAGCTATGAATAGAAGCAGAAAACACAGTGCTGCAGTACAAAGAAACAGCTGTAGCCTAGATCCTAATTATGATAAAGTGTTTACGTTACTCTTGTTAAAAACTATACATCTCCGCCTTTTATCTAAGCATAATTACATCCAATTATCTGACATTGCAACAGTTTAAAGTCCTACGTTGTGGTAAATAGAATCAAAAAACCATAGTAGTAAAGCATAGAGAAACAGGTGTAACTTAGCTCCTAATTATGATAAATCGTTTTTTACTCTTGTTGGAAAACAGACATGTCCTCCTTTCATCTAAGCCTTAATCTTAAAAACGAATTTGAATGCTAATATAGTAGTCGACTTTATAACGGTTTCTTCAATTGAAAAATCAATTTTTGTTCTGTGGCGAGATTTTGTGGTTTATTTTCATTCACATTTTAATTATTAAACCAGCAGAAGACCAGAGGTACACCAGAAGACCACTGATATAACGTATCAGTGTTGTTGTTACCAGACAAAAATCGCTTTTTCAAAGTGGAAATCCAATCTGTGGCTTCGTCCAAGGGAGTAGTCAATAAAATAATATTGGCACAAAATGAATAAAATTTTTATTTAGCCTCGGTAAAATCAATACACAGCTTTGAAAACGTAAGCGGTTTTGCCATTTTATAAGAGGATTGTAGGCCAGGCAATTCATGCTGATGGAACCAGTGTAAGGCAGACGAGAAGCGATTCATTTTCCCTGAGGTTGATCTGCTCAAAGTGCAGTAGCTCTACCACGATGGTTTGTTACCATAGCTTTATTATTTATTACACTGAAGCAAGGCTTACTTTTGTGGGGAGCAGTTGCATTTGAAGTTAAGTGGGGGAAATTAGGTAAAGGGTTAAAATTAACCAACGAGTTTAAACAGTGAGTCAGTGATGTGGACTTTTATTCTGTCCTCACTTCTCATCTGGCATAAAGATGACACATAGAGCCGTTCAGCCGAGAATATTTTTGGTCATAGGAAGAGGCAGAGAAAATATAACTCTTGTATGTTTTCACTGTGTTCATTTGTGTCTCTCGTATACCGTACCTCCTTGATTAAGCTCCTGGCCCTGAATTCTGAGTCCACTTTAAGTCAAGTATGCTATACTTTTAACATGTAAAACACACTCGTAATGCTAAGTGGCATAACGTGCAGGGTGCGAAGGGTGCAGCTGCAGGGGGGGGACCCACGTTGAAGGACAGTAGAGGGGGGGGGACCACACAGAAATAAAAATTAAACGAAAGCAAGCAAGGACGAAAAGAAAAGGGAAAATAATCCAGAAACACCCGTTGTAGCGGCCGGGGACTGCAGAGACACGAAAGTAAATGAAAATTAAGAAAACTACAGTTTACTTTATCTTCTAGATAAATAATTAATTTTACAACTTTATTGTCGGTTTACATCTCAGTTATTATTACTTGTATCCACGGGTTGCCCGATCCTTTCCTGTATTTCTCCGCCTCTCTGGTGGGAAAACAGCAATGCAGACGTGTGCAAGGCTTGGTCTATTTTTTCTTACTTGTTCCCGTGTTGGTAACGATCGTTTTCCAAAACTTAAAATTAGTAGGTCTTGACATTAAGGAGACGAGGTGAGGGGAAAGTGGGGAAGGGGATGCAGGGGACCTGGATACCATTTACCAAGCACATGTCGTCCTTAGACGGGTTACCGGCTAGTATATATCATATGTATTTTCGTACGTGGGGCGATGAGGAGGAGGGGGCCCTGCTATAATATCTTGCACCAGGGCCCACACTAACTAAGTTACGCCATTGGTAATGCTCATGTGCTGTTCAAAAGTAACATTCCTCAAAAATAAAAATAAAAAAAAAACATTAAAGCAAAGTAGCATCACACATTAAAGAAGTAAATTCACGCAGTTTAAGAGCAAGTTTTGTTTTAGGTATTTAACTCTACAGTGGCCTAAAAATACAAACTTAATTGATTGGCTACCAAAATTAATGAGCACTGGGCCTCAGAAAAGTACCAGGCCTTGAATTAGCACTGGGTTTAGCGCATTACAAACCATCCATTCGCTAAAACCAGCACATAGATGCTTTAGCCCGTGCGCTCAGCTTTTAAAAAAAGTTCACATAACTCCATGTTTCGCAGCAATCCAAGTGCCATCTTCTGGAAGGTAAAACATGAAGGCCTTCCTCTCCATAAGTTGATCGTTCAACTTCTTCATGAGGCCAGCAGTCAACTTCTTTAACCACCCTCTGATCTTCATGTTTCAACGTCCTGATGATGTTTCTTGCATTAGTTGCGCAATATTGAGGTATGCAATCTTTCTACAAAATGGGTGCGCATTTTACTCTTCATTGATATCAACCATTCATGATGTATGCTTAATCTGCAACTAGTTCTTCCATTGCTTTACATAATACAAATATTTTTCTAATTACAGGATAATGATAAGTTAGACGCGTTGACCGAACTCCTCGATAGGTACAACCAACATGGACTTCCAACTTTATCTGGCCTTGTAACGTTTGATTCTACAGATGACCAAGATATTTTTTACATGGAACCAATGTGGACGGATATAGTTTTACGAAAAGAGGTAAGAATGCACTGACTAGTTACTAGGGTCGTAAAATTTTTAACATACACTATATCTCTGGAAAACATACTTGTTGGTGATAAACCCACCAGTTTTATACCAAAGAGGTGGTATCTAACCTGCGTGCCTGACGTACCAAAATCAACATTTATTACCCTTTTTTGAACAGCTAACTACCCGATTTCACTGTGATCTTAAAGGGTTTTTTTAGCTTACGATTACTTTTGTTGTATTTTACAATAAAAGTAATCGTAAGCTAAAAAAGCTTAGAGTTATCAGGTAGTTAGCTATTCAAAAAAGGTCAACTCTCAGTATTCGTTTGTGTACTGTAGAAGATCGCTGTAATTATTACGCAAGTTTCAATAACATAGGTAACTGGAATTAATGTAAATCTAATCTGTGAATCAAAGGTATTTTTAACATGTTTCTTGTTTTGCAACCATATGAAGACAAAGATACATCAATGAACTGCTAAAATACGTCACTTCATTTTCTGCTTCAAACCCAATTGGTTGTTCATATGGCTTCTTCTAGCCTTTATGTAATAGGTTTCACCCCACCTAAAATTTACCACTATTGTGACGCATGCTCTATGGGTATTGGTGAGATGGTGTCTGCAACATGCATTCCTTGAACCATAAAATAATTTCTACTGTGGTGCACTCTGTAAGTATAGTGAAGTATCTGAAACACTCCTTCCTTGAACCACAAGATAATTTCTGCAGTACCTTCATTCAGTACCTTCATTCATTTCATGCAGTACCTTCACTTTCTCAGCACGATAGCTTGGTTCACCTCTCCAGAATGACAATCTCCTCTTCAATAAATTATAAATCTCAATATCCATAGATTACAGATTTGTATGGATAATTATTTTGGCTGCATACTACTAAACTTAGGTTCAATTAAAAACGAAAAAAGAAACACTAACCCAAACATTAGCAAACACCAAATTTTAAAGAAGGCGTAGCAAGGATTGCTAACTCAGCAATTCTACGAAAGCTGGCTTCGTCGTAATTATCCAGAGGATCATGTTGGCAGGGTCAAAGTAAAGACACAATTTAATTATCTTTTGCGCTTGGACTTGCTTAGCCGAGAATCGTAAATGCAATTATATTCCGAGCTTCGGCGATGACTGTCGTACTCAACTTGTCCAAACCGATGTAACCTATTCTGAATGTTCTTTTTTTACCTAGCAATTACGGCAAACAAACTTGTTTGATTGAAAATTTATGCGTGTTATAGCAAGTTGTTCATAATGTAGATGCATGTTTTTGTTCCGTCACTTATTTTGCGACAAGAGTTTAAGTTTTGTGCTAAATATTTTAGCACGTGCACCTAGCTACCTGTGCTGAAACGAATTTAAAATGCTTACCTTAATCATGGTACATTGGCAGTAATACAATTAACCTAATAGGATCCTTTCGTGTTCTTCTTGGGTTGTAAAGCTTCCTTTTCTGTCCTCCAAATTGGGTGATCAATAAAATGGCAGTATTTGTTGCGTCCAGGCACGAGCCTACGTGCATATTTCAGTAGTGAATCCAGTTTGGATTTAATATTGATAGAGCATTAATTTTCTTTAAGACAAACATTAAGCAAGAAATGCAGAAACTAACAAGCTCAAAACTGTACTAGCTTCAGCAAGTTAAAAAGCAGAAATTAGTGCTATGGGTGATAGCAGCTTGATTAGTGATCAAATTGATGACAAAGGTCAAAACAGCACAGATTTGAACCGATCTGAATAGATTGTAAAAATCTGTCTTGTAGCACATCGGCCAGGGATTTTATTTTCAGCGCAATTGAGCCAGTTCAGCCTTGCATGGAATAAATTAGGCTGGATTGGTTAGTCGGGGGGAGCATTTGACAGCATTTTGATATCTTCTTCCACATTATTAATTTTTATTTATTATTTTGTCTTGTCAGGATTTACCAGAACGGTTGCAGCAGCAGCAAAATGCCATTTGGGAACTCTTACAGACTGAAGTGAATTACATCCATCAACTCAAAGTGATCACTGATGTAAGTAAAATGTCATTTTTTTAAACAATATGTGATAAGATATGTCATGTTATTGTGTCCATGTGTGGGGAAAAAAACCATTTTATTGAAAAATCTACTAGTATACAAATCTCGCCTCTTCAGTCATAACGAAAGAAAATATGCCTTGTAAATTTAGGATCTTTTGGGTAAATTTAGGTGACAAAATTTAAGCCTAATAGTTCAGAGATCACTAAAGGGAGACAACGTACGACGGCACAGAACAGCATGCAGCATTAATGAGGAAAAGACACATAAGCCATCACCGTCATACTAATACGTGTATTTTCCTTTATATTGTAAAATTAAGACCAAATGCGTAGCCACACAAGAACTTTACAGACCTTCGGCAACACTGTCTGAATAAATTCTATTATAGTTACAAAATTTAGAAGCTCCAGTTTGTTTTTTGGGATGCTGGAAATTCTTGTACACATACGAGTGTGACACACTGGTGACTTACATGTCTTTCTCTTGTATCTATTCCTTTAGAACAGTTAATGATTTTAAGGCTTACAAAGTTGGGGCGTCCTTTACACGTATTAGTGCACGGCTGATGGCTTACATGTATTCTTCTTGTGTCTGTTCCTCTAGAGCATTAAGTTTTTTAAGGCTTAGATTTGTATTTTATACGCTTAAGTGGTTTTTGTAATACTAATTTATTTTGGCTGCTTTATTCAATTTCCAAAATAATGGTTAATTTTATGTATTTAACTTTTAGCCTTCCAAGCGTTCCTGGTTGAAAATTATGTAAAACGTGTTTTGTTAACCAAGTATCTGTCCCTTTGCTGTTATTTCATAGTTCATACATTTTCTGCTTTCTTACAATTTTTTTCTTATGTTTGTGTAGAAATTCAAGCTGTGCCTATGCAATGCTCAAATGGAAGGAATTCTACATGAGGTCAGTTACTGCACTTGTGAAACTTCGAAAGACAATCGGTTCACTGTAGTTTAATAAAGCCATCAATGTGCTACAAAATTTGGTATAACTAAATTCTCTTGAGGGAATAATGTGCATTTTTTTTGCGCCAGATTACTATGGGGAAGTTACACAATGAATTCTCGTACGGACAATTTTGTAAACGTCTGTAGTACCTAAAATAAACCAAAGGTTACTCTTGTTGATAACTGAAAGTCGGTTACTTGCCAACTTAATTGTTCATAAGCATAATTAAACATTCGCAGTGAAAGATGATTCTTTTTTTAAGCATGTATTATTATAGACAAAATGCTACTAGTATTAACTCCTTTAATGCTTGAAGTGCCTTTTTCCAACGTCCTTCAAAAACTCCTTCGAAAAGAGGTGTCTTTTTTCCAACGTCACGTGAGGTCGGTGGCGTGGTTGGATCTCTCATCTTGTTGGTTCATAGTCCTGGCATTAATAACTTGGCTATACTTCTTTTGGCTTCCCAGGGGATTCTCATGTAGCTCGCTTTTCATCACTGGCTTTTGCTATTATTTTTTTGCATAGGCATACATGATGTGAAAGGGGTTAATATATCCACCAAAAAAATGTTACCTAGTTTGACAAGCCGCTCTTCTTGTAATTACTATATAACTCTTTAGACACAAAAAGTATTGAACACTATTAGCCTCTTACTATAGTTTGTTCCACATTATGTTTGCAGGAAACTGACTGTGTGATGCCACGTTTCCTTCCACTACAAGTGCAAAAAACATGTAATTATCCCACTCGTACACTATAATAGTAACTATGTAGAGTCTACAAGTGTGATATCCACATGTTTTTGCACACATAGTGCAAGGAAATGTTTCGCCATAGTCAGTTTCCTCCCATGATAATGTGGGACAAACTATGTATACAGCAAAAGCCATTTATTAGACTTATTCGTGTGTTACTAATGAATACGCATGTGTATGGTCCGATTGTCTAAGGAAAAATTAATTATTTTTTGTTCTTTTTGTTAGATTGGTATTGATCAAGTGTTTAGCAATGTTCAAGATGTGTATGACGTTAACAAAACGTTCTGGCAAGAGCATTTATTGCCAATGTTGCAAGAAGCAAGACAGACTCGGCAACCCCTCAATCCTGTGCTCATGAAAGAAGGTTTCATGAAGGTGAGTTCAATTAGAGTATGCCTCTGATTAAATTTTTCATATACTTAAATAACTTTGTATTGTACAGTAGTAGTAAAGGACACACAATAGCACAACAGTGAATAGCTATGAGGAAGATGAGAATTCTCATCCAAGTTGCAGCAAAGGTTAGAATATCCGCAATGTTTTGGAAATTCTTCCTCGTTACACCATCAAGAGGGTAAAACATGGCGATGAGATGATTGGGGAGATATAAATGCTTTTGAATGTTAACTCGGAAGATTTACGAAATAACGAGGATAGGCTAACGTTTGCGGCAAGTTTTGTGAGTACTGGAATCTTCATGTATATTGTGAATATATCCAAATAACATGGGTGTAGTGTGAAAATCGTACACTAATAATAACTGTGACTTTTACTCGTGTAATATTTTTGTTCATTTATTCTGATTAATTACATTTCATTTTAACAATTGTGCACTTAAAGCAGAACTAACTAAGACAACGTATAATTCAACAGTTTTGTTTGTTAACCGCCCATAAAGTGGACATAGTTACAGAAATTCACTCTGATATTTCGTTTTCTGGCCATGGTTTGGTTCTACTGTGAATGCAAATATTCTCCAGTTTGATTACAAATATATGAAAATACTTTAAACTTTCCATTTCATAATCATAGTCTTTGAGCTGCATATTACGTCTTTCCCAGTTATACCCAAGAGAGTTACGAAGCCTCTGTACATGCACATAAAGATATTGTCAACTGTATCATCAGGTGCAATCAAAACTTGTAACATTTGGCAGGGCTCAAGATGCTTCAGTGGGATCATGCTATTAAAACGTGGGTTAAAAAAAAGTCGACTTGGGTGAGCTCATGGAAAGAGAGGCCAATTTTGATTTTGGGTCATTTCGACCAAGCTTATGTTGCTGTGGGTATGCCTACGTACAATGTGCACGTGTAATACAATGCGTAGAATTAAGGACTGAAATTGTTAGCTGGGTATCAGATGTGTAGGGTGTCATTACAATTTCTTTGTTTCCTCATTTTTTAATGTTATGAGTGTATAATTATTTAATAAAATTCATAAATTTTGTTGTTTTTTTTTTGTTTTATTTCGTTCAGTTTGACCAGCTCTTCCTGCCTTACACCAAATACTGCTTAGATCGCTCGGCCTGTCTGCAATACATTAAAGACAAGAAGAGAAATAACGAACTCTTCACGCAATACGTTGCAGTAAGTTTTGTTGCGACTCGCACGAGTACGTTTTTTAATTGTGCACGATTCTTAGAATTACTGCTACAGTTTGCATCTTTTTTTGTCGTGTTTTTTCAGTGGTGTGAGACACAAAAGGAATGTAACCGGCAAAGGTTTACAGATCTGATTGTAAAACCAATGCAGCGCCTCACTAAATATTCCTTGTTGCTCAAGGCCGTTATAAAACGCACCGATCCTGATGTGCAGCCCGAGTTGCTGAATATGGTAAGAAGTTTAATAATTCAGCTCTTATCTAAAAGAAATCTGACTTTATTCCTTTTTTGTACTTATCTATTTTCACGATTGTTTTTAGGTGCTTTCTGTTGAAAATTTTGTCAACAGTGTGAATGCTGCTCTACGGAAGCGGCATGAACAAGAGCGTTTGGCAACAATAATTTCGCGAATTGAAAGTTATGATGTTGTAGAAGCTAAAGATGAAGAAGTGCTCAAGGTAAGCAACAAAAGTCACTGGTGCAAACTTTTATGGTTTAAAATAGGAGGCTTTCACATAATCATCTGAATTCTCTGTATAATGCCACTAACTTCCATGGGTTAGTTAATGTTTATTAAGGAGGCTTCCCATGACATGTAGCTTGTCAAACCTGCAAAGGCTTGTGCAAAGTAGTACAATTCAGAACAGGCAAGACTGGATCTTTCCATGGGTTGCCTAGACACGATCATCACACAATGGCAGTCGCTTGACGAGCCAAACTTAACAATTTTTTGCCACTGCTAGGGTCTCACGTTGGAAGCATTGTTGCCAAACCATCGTCGAACACATCTCTACAACAACGATTTGCCTTGTTATTAACCGAGCCATTGTTGTGATAGTATAACGAGCGGGAATGTTGTTCTTTGCTCCAACTCCGTTTTTAAAACTCAATAACTGCAATAAATACATTTATTTGTTTATTTTAATCAATTTTAACTCTTTCCTTCGGGTCTTTCTTCAGCTGAAATAAATGTATTATTTTGGAAACATTGATACGTAAACATTAACAGCGGTAGTAGATTTAATTATGTAAAAACCAAAGACCTTCGTTTTCTTACCTTCTTTTTCTATGCCTAGAATTTATTTCTTATAAAATTAATAGTTGTTAATTTAAAGTGTAAAATAGTTTAATAATACTTTAGAAACTATTTGGGATACGTAAACATGGACAACGATTGTGTTTTTACTACTTAAGAAAGAACCAAAGGCCTACGCTTTCTTACTTGTAAGTAAGAATTCTACGCCTCTCAGTGGGTCTTAATAATGGTAAGACAACTGTTTCATTGTTGCAGTAGTGTGTCTTCATGATATAAATCCACTGCTGCAACAATGAAAGTTGTAAAAGCTGGTGCAAGCCAAGACAAACTTCATTTTCCTTTGACTTGTCCCCACATTTATCAATAATTGCAGTAAGGAACAAGGCATGCCAAGCTTCCTTATTGGGATCATTTCAGTGAGTTTTGCCTAAGGTGTCATATACCACATGCCAAGAAAGGCTGGCATCGTCTAAAAAATAATAGACATGCACATGTCACATATTAATTGTGTGTTATTAACTATAATTGTGTTTACATCACAGTACCAACATCACATATGATTTTTGCAGCATCTTCGTGAATATATGGATTTAGACTTAACACGGCCAATGCTGGGATGCAGTACTGATATGAACCGGCAACTTCTTCTTGAGGGGGATCTGAAACTTAAAGATGCAATGAAAAACAGTGTAAGTATTTCTTAACACACCTACCCTGCCTTCCCTTTTTAATGTTTCATGTTGATTCTGTTATCACACTCCAGTTGATAAATCGTTTCTTACCCATAGACAATGGATGAAATGTTTATAAGTAGCTGTTTCAACACACATCTTAAGGGTAACACTGTAAATGAAATTACATAACGTTGCTGAGAAAACAGTTGTATTCAGTTACCATAGCAGAACTACTGTCCTCTTAATTCATAAAAAAAAAAGGCTGTAAGTTCTATCTATACTATGGGCATAAAGATGAGGCATGCACAGTCTTCCAGCTTACTTCTATCTCGTGTTTGTTTCCTGTCATTGCCGTTGCTAGACTGGTACCACAAAAGAAGTGCTTATCTACTTGACTGTTCACACTTCAAACAACGAGTTTGCAGTGTCACAGCCTTTGTTAGGATAGAAGACTAAAATTGCTCTTACTTTTCAAAATGAAATAGAAACGTTATCAATGTAAAATGTTATCAATAAGATAAAATTTATGTGAACGAAGCTAAGCTAGCCTTTTATAATCAGTTTTTCCCCGTCCATTTACGTCTTTTTATCTTGCATCTGTTATATTTACGCAGTTTTCTATGAGCTTATGTATTCCATTTGTTTGTGAATCTTTCCTATAGTTATTTTCTTATTATTATTGTTATTATTATCTTGCTAAGTGTTATAGAATGTTATACATTTTAAACCGTTCATTGTCTTCTTTCAGATGGATGTTCATTGTTTCTTGTTTACCGATATGTTTCTGGTCTGCAAACCTCTCAGTAAGAAGGGCCGTGTTAAAGTGGTGCGCCAACCTTACATGATTGATCGGTTGGTGGTGCACGAGTTCCGTGAGCGATCATCTCTTCTCATGATATATTTGAACGAGTTCCAAGTGGCAACGGCTGTTTACATGCTCAGCGGAAATGACTACAAGACGTGGTCAGATAATATTCAGAAAGCAAAGGTAAAGCAGCAATAAATAGTCTAGAATTGGTGTGACAACTTTGATGCTTGAAAGTTGAAACATTTGCTTTTTGCTTGAAAGTCGAAACATTTGCTGTTAATGCCAGAAGTAATACAGTGACGTAAATATAATACAGTGGCGTAATGTACAGGTAGGCAAGGTACGTATTGCATAGGGGCCCAGACCACGCGGGGGCCCATCTAGCCTGCAGTATAGCCGTTGTAAATAAGCTGACTGTGGAGTGAGTCAGACTGCCCTTAAGTTCAAGTCGCATCCTTTCCAGCAGTAAAATCTGAAGCCTGGTTCCATCATATCCATAGTTTGCTCGATATTGAGTGTGCTATAGAAAATTAAATGACAGACAGTGTCACAGAATTGTTTGCATCACATAAAGCTCATCGAAAACGTTGATGAAGGATCAGCTAACCAGCCTTCATTATGCTTTTAAAGTTAAGTGCCAGTTATAGTTTGCTTCAGTATGCAAACACAGTACTTGAAAATTTGTAGGATGGGCGTCAGAGGTGAAATATGCATGCGATTCATGCATGAAACTCGTACTCTGACCAAATAAATAAATTAGCTCCTAAGAATGGTGGGCCTACATAAGTGGCCCTCCCCCTCCCTTCCCCATTTTGATTTCCTTTTTTTTTTTACTCCCCCCCCCCCCCAAAAAAAAAAAATTCTCGAATGTGCTACTGGTACACATTACATGTTTGTTGAAAAATAAATTACTGTGGGGAGGGGGCCCAAAGAAAATTGTGCATAGTGGCCCACCCTAAATTCATTATGCCACCACTGATATAGTAAATCACAACTACTATACTATTGTGTTCAGGAAAATTAACAATGACACTATTACTGCACTTGAAACGTTACATGATATAGCTGCATTGAAAAACGTTCGCCGTTAGCTAGACAATTTTTTTTTTCATTTCAGAAATTATACCAAGAGGCAAAGTCTTCTATGGAACCTCCAAGTCTTGGGTTTTTATCAATGGAAGATGATGAAGAACTCGAATTTCCGAGTCACGCATTGCTCACGGCTCGATCACCACGCTCCAGCCAGTCGAGTTTGGTTCATTCACATAGGTAAGCATTTTCTTGTTTTGTGTGAATAAAAATAAACTGAAATTCAATAAAATATTAGTGGAATACCAAGGGACATGTTAGTGTGTTGCCTGCAAAGACAACATCACTGTTCAGCCTATCAAGAAAACTTATAGTGACCACTAGACATCTGCTTTTACAGCTAAATGACTTTGGCCGTTTCCAGGCATACGAGGAAAAGTTACACTGCAACAGTAAAGTCTGATACTTGTGTGATGGGGAGAATTCTGCAGCCTGGCAATAAAAATGTCATGATTGGGAACACCGAATAAAGCTTTCTATTTAGAAGTAGGGGTTAAAATAATGTTGATATTTACTTAATTATGAAAATGTATTACCGTAAATCGCACATTAAATGCCCATGCAGTTAATTTTAAAAATAAATTTGTGAATAAATAAGAATGAGATTGTGTTTTTGCTAGACGGAATCCAGATCATGTACGTGAATGATTGCATAATCGCTGCCTTTCATTTTTCAGTTAAAACTAAATTCTAACCATATGAACTTTTGTATGTAACGCGATTCATGATTGTAACACTTGTGCAAGTTTGTGCCACCATTTTCCAGAAATTGAGGTGAAGGTAGCATAGTTTTTTGTCCAGGAGAATGATTCCGGGAGTTAGCGTGGATCACTCTATCCTGGAAGAAAATCATCCCAACTTCACACTAACTTCCGGAAAATTGCAAAATAAACTTTCATAGGCGTAAACGATCGTGAAGTATGAAATTTTAAAAAATTGATTTTTTTTTTTAAATGTGTAAAGGTTTTTCTTCTGCAGAAAATTGACGATTTAAGGTGAGGGCTTTAACTCTACTACTTAACCAATTTTGACCTTAAAGAATTTTAGGAGGGTGGGCTTTAGTTTCACGTGGGCATTTAATACACAATTTACATTATTTATGTGGTGCTGAATGTGTGAAAGCAGGTTAGTTCAAACTGGGATGTGCCTTTCCTTTGAAGGTTCAGGCGAAAGGGAAATGATAGTCATAATGTGTCTTAGTACTATTTTAATATCAATATTCTCCACGCCATCTTTTGGCACAATACAGAAGAAATTAACGTTTCTCTGAACACAGTGACTGAACACAAAACCAAGAAGTGGTTTTATTTAAAGTTATTAAACTAAAAACATTATAAGATTAAAAGTTAAACAGCCTCGATTAATTTTAAAAGAAAAATAAATAAATTCAGCTGTAAACTACGCGCCTTTTTGTCTATCTTTATGAGAAAAGGTAAGAGTTAAGGAATGAACCATAAAACAATGCAATGAAATGTGATATCTGTCTAAACCAAAAGTTATTACGGATGCCAGTCAAGTTTTTGCCAAGTGTTGTTAGTCCCACTGATAAATACCGCAAACACTATTCAGTAAGCAGTTTTCAAGTTTTTTATTTGAACTTCAGAATTGAGACTATTACTCATTAGCCTGAATTCTGAAGAATTCTAATATTAACTCGACATTTTATATCACAGCTTTAAATGGCGAGAACTGGACAGTAATCCTAACAAGTTTTGCTTTGGGCAGATTCAGTTCACCACTAACGTAGGAAGCACAAGTGAAAAATGCCATTTATTATTTTGTAATCTGGTCATCACAGCCGTACACATTCAATCTTGGTTGTTATTTATCTAAGTCACCCTTTTTTTTATTTTAGCGGCAGTGTTGATATGAGTGAAGCCTCGTCTGGTTGCGTGAGCCATGGACGAACTGTGAGCCTCGAATTCGCCGAAATGCGAGCATCCAGTGCCAGCAGTGATGAAGGCTCTTCAGCTGATCCTGTAAGTGACATCGTGATGAATGAATCTCAAAATCTAGCGCAATAAACGGGAAGTTATCACAGTACACTTAAGAAAAAATATTCTCCGTACAGAAAATGTGTTAAGCTCTTAAAAAAGGGTAAAAATCATTGGAAATATCTGATTCCATTCTAAAGCATTTATTTTATTTGTTGGCTTATTCATTTTTGCTGTAAAAAAATAAAATTTCCGTGTGATATAGAACAATTAAGGCATCACAAGTTCGCTTAAAAAAAAAGTATATTTCAAATTAGAAGTATCGTAAGCCAGATTCCTGAGCAATACAAAAGTCAGCATTATGTATGACCATACAAAACTGTGAAGGCCTGGAAATACCTACATACAAAACACAGTTTAAACCTTAGTCTTTTTAAGGATTTGATGCATTTCCCTACGTGCAACGCTGAATCTTTGTGTTTTAATAATATCGGGTGTGAAGAACAAAGGCTTTACATTGTATTTGTTTATATTTTTTTTATAATTTCTAAATAGTTCTTACTAATTTTGTTGTTTGCTTTTCAGCGTGGCCGAACGCAGAGCCTGGAATTGCGGACGCAGCCGCCTCATTCTCCCATCCCTGAAAAGAAAAAGTTCCGCTTTAAGAGCAGCTCAGGATCAAGTTCTCCTAACACGTTAGGAGTCTTGAACCTGTACGGCAGTGATTCTCATTCGTCTGATGGCAATGAGTTGTCACCAACGTCGCTGTTGGTACCATCTCCCACCAAGCTGTCTCCAACATCACGGACTACCACCCATCCACCCCTATCTCCACGTCTTCTCAAGCGTAGTGTACCCGTCCCACAGAGCTGCAAGCCGCCGTTAGTGAAATCCAAAAATGTTTCTTCTTCGACCACGGGTGTCACCTCACCAGGGTCAGACACACACAGTTTTGACTTTGATGTCCCTGTCATCATGAAGGTGACCAATACCTCTAGTCCAGATTCAGAAGATGAGAATTCTAAGGGTAAACTCAACCAGAAGCGGGTATTGCGCAATGACAGAAGGTACCACACAGCAGATTCAATTGAGCACTTAAGGCGGGACCGAGACCCTAGCATCCACAAAAGGCTCTCTTTAAATTATCCAACTACCAGTTCTAATACGGCTCAGATGTCTAACTCAAGTAACATGAACAGAGGTTGCCCCAATCATCTAGCACAAAAAACCATTAGTCAGGAGTCAATGTACACTTCGAGCGGAGTGAGCAGCACGTGGTCCTTGCACCAAAGCAGTGACAGTGAACAAATTTTTGGTGGATTTGACGATTGTGAAGTGTCATTAAAGTTCACGTCGCTTGGCCTAGAAGGAACTGTACCGATGGGCAATCCACATGAGCATGAGAAGAGCCACTCACTGCCACGGCAGCTGCACCATGGTAAAGGAGAAGTTGAATTAGACGTTAGTGAAATTCAAGATGGAATATCATCAGTACAGATACGAGTACAGGATAGCAACCTGTTTTCCAACAAGGACGATTTACGCCGGATGAAAGAACTCATTCTGAATGATCAACTTTTGGAAGCATCGTAAGTAAAATTTCTTTTCAGAGTGTAATGATTATGACAAACGACCAATTTTGATCTAGATGAACTTTATAGCTTCATTAAACTAAAAGTACCACTATGTTCTAATGTTTAAAATGTCAATTCAGGCACCAGCTTGTCTGGCTGCATCACAGTTACTAGGTGTAAAACTGATTTTAAAAATAGAAACGCACCATGGGCAGATGCAGTCGTTCCTAATTTATACATCCTAATCGCAATTAAAAATTAAATCGAGCAGATCTTAAGCAAGTTTTCTCCACTTTCTTTGACCTTCAAGTATGCAGGAAGTGTGTGAACGTTTGATTGATCCTTGAAGAAAATTGGCGTTTCACAGTATGAAAATAACGATGTTTTTGAAGAAAATTATTCAGGAAAATTAATATAATAATGCACAGCTACAGAAAAACATTTCAACCGACGTCAATGGCATGCAGTATTCTGATCGCATAGTTTAAAATTGTGCTGCTTCTTACATAATATGTTTATGTGTGCTCGTGGCCAAATTTGGTAAGACAGGACCACATCAATAAGAGCAAAGTGAACTATAACGAATATGTATTGAATTCAACTGATCTTTATTTGCCTGGCTCTAACCCCAAACCTTGTATTAGTTAATACACTTACGTTCTTGCACAAACTTTATTGTTGATTGCCTACTTACTTTTTTTTTTATTTTATTACAGAGAAGTTTGAACGAAAGCACAGGAGACGATTGGCTTACATTGCTGTCTTTTTCGAAAGACAAATATTTTCCCACGTGGGATCAAGTCCCGTGTGTGTTGTTGTCAGGCCGTGAGTGGCCACCAACACGGTAGACGAGAGGGTTTAATCCAAGACGGAGGAATTCGCAGAGCTGAGAAGAATTACCCTTCGGTCTGCAAGGATGACCCGCACTTTGCCAAACAAATTGGGAAGCTTCTGGTTGTGCTTTTCTAAGTACGCACGCACTTGTTCTGTGTGCTAGTCCTTGATTCGTATTATGTTTGGTTCTGATCACATTCCATTGTTTGCATGTATAGTGTTAATTATAAATACCAAACACTATGCCAGGTATCAATGATATCAATGGTGGTGTAAAAAGAAAAAAAAAAGACTGCCACTCTTGTATATTGTTACCAAAGTACTCTCGACTGGACCACCCCACTGTGATACATTTATATGATGGTTATTTTTTCTTTAGTTTTACGATCTTGTTTTAAGATCGAATTTAATATTTAATTTTGTTATGTACATATTGCAAATGTTAATTATTTTGACAGTCACTGCAGGTGCGAAATATCTCATTCATCCACTGCACTACCAAGTTCAGCTATTTGTATAGGGCATAATGACAAATATATTTTATTAAGTAAAGTATGCGAGCATAATGCACATGTGAAACGATGTATGCTTCACTGAAAAGAACGTCGGCTGGAAATTGGACAACAACGATACTGGAAATGGCGTCCAAATGTATCTAAGAATGTAAACGCAGCAGCTGCACACACAAGCTGTCAGCCAGGTTAGTTTGAGACAGTTGTGTCAGGCAGAAAGAAACGCGTGTTGCTTTCAAAAAGCAGTACTGCAGTTACGGGTAAGGGTTTCCCCTAACATCCAGTCCATACTAAGGTGCCAGTCGTTGATTTCTTGAAATTCAACTTGTCACCATACACACCTTTGTCCATCTTTAGTATTGGACTGACTCAGAAAGCTTGATGTTTGAACACAGTTGCAATTATAATGTGTAATGAAACGTGTGGTAAAACTACACAGCACAGCTGTAGGAAACGTGAATTTGGTGACGTAGTGTAGCTGGAGAAAGGACGCACAGTGAAAGCTGAGAATAGCCAAGTATATTGCAACTGCAACGCTTTTTTGTCCCGAGCCATTTACGGACAGCACCAAAATATGCAGCCCTGTGTGTGTTTATTACGAAGCAGTTCATAATATTGTATGGATGAGACTATATTGCGTTTGAGTACCATTGCAACTTTTGTGCAAATCCACACTAATATTATTTCAGCCTACGTGCTCGTCTGGACATGGTTAATGTCCGTGATTTTGAAAGATTAAGAAAAAAAAACACTAATTTTTTGCAGCCTGTAGTCAGTTTTTCCAGTTCCGTAGAAGACAAAGTCTGTACGGCTGAAATAGAAGTTAGACAGAGCAGAGCACCCAGGTACAAGCTGTTAGTCTGTTTCCCTAGACAATCGGACATTCCAGCACACATTGTCGATGTCTGATTTCCTAAATCTTTCCAACAGTAGCTGTGCTTTTTGTCCATTGTTGGCAGGATGTGACGACTAACTTTGGAAACTGTAGTCTTGTGTTGTAAACTAGGCCAGTAGATTTTTTTTCTAACACTGGTATACTAGTGATTGCTTGTGTTTTGGTAATCTTTTAACATCTTTTGGTCTCTGCCCGTAACTATAATCTACTGCAAAATGTGATGTTTGGCTGTCTTTTCGCAGCACGTTGATGTATATAATTATCTTACTCCTAATAAGCCATTACATGGCTACTTTTGTTGCTTTGAGCATGCAAAAACTTGACGGTCCGTAAATATATCCAAATGCAGTTTGGTGAAGTTTTCCAATCGTAACACAATTCTCTTTCCCAAAAATTTGTGCTGCAGTAAACTTCTTTGACAGGGGCTCGCTCGTCGAGCGATAATATTTTCTATACCAATGAAAAAAAAAGCTTGGTATAGTTTGGGGCAAAAGCACTGAGTTATGTGTTTAGCTAGTCGTAATGGTGTGGTGACACAGTGTAACTATAGTTCCACATAAAACATTACTGTAAAGGGTAGAAAATTTGTTAGTTCTGAAACAAAAAGTTTTAAAGAGTATGTTGGGTCTTGTTAAAAGAAAATATAATCGTAGATCACTTTTGGGATGTAACATCAACTACGAATTTTACAAAAATAAATTATTTATTTGTGACTTCATGGTTGTACTGCAAACACCTTTTAATCTAGAGTACTTCTATACACGTTTATGTTTCCAACTTAAAATTCTAGTGTTTTGTAATCATGCAATTTTTTTAAATTACATTTATTGTAGTATACAAAACTATGTAACTTTTAGTTTGACTATTTGGACAGCTTTAGTTTTTAGTCTTAAGATAATTTTACTATGAAGAATCGTTGAGTTTACCTACTTTATTTGAAGGGTGTGATTTTATTATATTGTTCATTTCTAGATTTTTTTCTTACATCTAGACTTTTAAGGCTTGCTACTGTTAGAGAAGGATCATTGAACGTTGCCAGATATATAAGGTCTTCCATACCTACACGGTGGTAAATATCAGACCGAAAGCATTCACAGAAAGTTACGTACATGACAACCCCCAAGTTGAACACCGTCCATGTCAAAGCATTGCTTGACAGTAGTTAGGGAACATCACAATAGTTCTGTACATGCACATAATTAAATTTACGATGGTGGATAGAGACGAATAAGTGATGATACGAGTATTTGGTTTCTTTCTTTTAAATTTTATGATTTTCTGTAAGGTAATTGGAACTAAAAAAATACATTCTCAAATTGTAGCTTTAAATTCCTTAAATGTGACATTACTTAAACCAAGTCGCCAAGTTAGGTGAAAGTATGTAAGAATTCTGAGGTGGTGTACCCACAGGTAAAAGATCCGTGTTAACTCGTTCCATGTTTTAATAAGTTTTTGTTAAACAAGAATCTGCGAAATGAAAGAAATGGCTTGCGCCTTTCCAAATTATTAAAAGTAGCCGGTTTAATCGGGATATTTAATGAAGTTGAAGAAAAGTTGTGGTTTGATTGCTTAAGACATGAATTAGAGTAGTTGCTGCGCAGTAAATCGGAGGCATTATGTTATGAATATATTTACTGTTGGTAGGAATAGTTCCTACAACAAATAAGAAAGTTGATGTATAAGTTCACTGCAGTTCACAAATGTATTCACACTTACCGTAAGTTGTGATGAATGCAGTTACTAAGCAGCAACGTACAGAAATTTTCTGTGAATAGCTATTACAATTTTTTTGATAATTACATATAATTCGAAAATAATGTATACGAAATCGATGCTTAACTTACCACTTTCTTTACGAAAAGGACATCACTTTGTCTTTGCAAACTTAACTATATCCTGGAGCACATCACTGTACTTTAACATGCAATCTCTCCTGACCAAAAAAAAACGCCCCAAGAACTTAACATTTTAGAAAGTAAAAACCAGTCATTCTGTAAACAGTTCAGTAGAAATATGAGTAAAGAGTATTCTACTGACAATAGCACGTGGGTAGCTAATGGCAAATTGTAATGCAGGCATTAAGAAATGGAACTTATAAACAGTAGGCGAAATTTTGAGTAAAATTTAGTTGAAAGTGCTACCAACTGATAAATAATAAATAGGTCCAATTGATAGTTGTCAATCTTCTATTGGGATTGTCAGTATTTGCAGTCTCAGAAAGTGGGACTTCTAAAAACACTTCTAAATTCTAAATAAAACCAACGAGAATACACCAAAAAGGTAACCTCCATAATATAATTCAGATTTCTGGGATCTGCCCTGGACTCCCGCTTGGGGAGCTAACAACATTCTACCAAACCTCGTAGCTGGCTTTCTTCGGGCCCCCTCCGAAAATCTATCCTTGCTGCGCCACTGAAAGTGGAATCTGTTAAGCTGAAGTGTGAAACTAAAAGTTTTAACTTTTAGTATTGGCTAATTAAACGAAAATCCGTAAAAATTGATTTGCAAGTTGTGGTAACTAATCAAGAGATCGTTTAGAAGCTCAGAAATGAAAGTCTTTACTCTGAATGCTACAGACTATTTGCAGAAATTGTGGTAAAATGTAAAAATATTTATCTTGTCGCATGCTGTCCGTTGCTTGGTAGTGAAAGCGGACAGCTGGCTTTCTGCTGTGTCATACATGTAGGAATGCAATTGAGAGTGGGAAGGCTTTTGTTTAGTTTACATTTATCTGCTTACCGGTCAATAGCTACTCACGTTGTCAAAGCCAGTAAATGGTAACGTATCGATTTCTTTATTTTTCATTAAATTTAGGTTTTAAAGGTGCTACGTTTACAGAGGTTGGAACATTCACTGCTTTAATACAAACTGTGACTGCAACTATCTCGTTCAGAAGCCAGCATCTTCTCGCACTTAAAAGTTTAGTTTATCTAGGCCGATTATTTGGAGCCACTCATTGGACAACAGTTCACACAAACAATGTAGTTAATCTAACTCATTTACATTAGGTTGCATATGTTAATCGCCATGCTCATTGGAATTGAAAAAAAAAACAATCGGTTCATTTATCTGGGATACAGATTATGGTTTTCATTATTTAGATAAAAATGCTAAACCTTTTCATCCTTAACGTGTCAATGTTGATTTCAAAGGAGCTAATATGTTCTTTCCCAGATTCCTACGCGCAGAGTGTTGTGCAATATGTGGTTTGACCTTTGTTTTGCCTAGTATCATGTCTGACATTCTATTGGCCAAACACCAACTACGAAAAATTTCAATTTTCTAAACTACGAAACGTGCATGGATGTTGTAAATCGGAACAGGAATGATTCGTATTGCAGAAAATTGCATCAACAGTTTCTCTTTCTGAGTATCTACTCGCAACATTGGCTAAAATACAAACTCCATTGTTTTACCCTCCCAGTGGGGTATGTTGGCTCCAACATGAGACCAGGGCGATAACGAATATATCGTACTGTTGATGTTGCTCTTTACCAGGTTCAGTTTTGCTACTTTTTCTATTACATCCATTTTGTCTCTGATCCCAATAACACGCCACTATTAAAAATCAAGCTTGTGATTTAGTCTGCTGTGAAACTTTTGTATTATGTTACTATTGTGTGCATTGGTTGCTACATGGGTGGATACTCTTGTCGAGTACTCACGGTTATGTATCGTAACGCTGGTCGGATTGCCTTGAAACTGGTTGCAGCTTTCACTTTCTGCAATTGTAACATTGTTAATTTAATTCCCTCTTCCTTTGACACTGATTCTCTTACTTTTTCTGAGGGAAAAAAAAGCCATAGAGTGTATATTTCCAGAAACAACGGCTTTCATAATAAAAAGTTCCAAATGTGAATTGGTGGAAATGGTAATGTGAACTGGAAAATTGTGGATTTTTGCCAAAGAGTTTTATGAAGTAAGGATGCAGAACCATTTCATCAATCATATCAATTAACGTTAGTTGTAATTATGAACTTCGCTGCAAATAGTTTATATAGGCATTGAGGATCTCGCACACCTTGTACAGATCGCATTTCCTCACGAATCCATTTTAATATTTTTTCACACTTTGAATGGGGTTATGTATTAAAAAAGACTTTATAAATTCATGATTATGTCATACCTTAAACATGTATATATATATATTTGTCACTGAATCGACAACTACTGCTGGTCAGCAATATGCAAGTTTTGTGTTTACCTAGGCTGATAAAATATGTATACAATAGCTTGGCTGATGTAGAATACTGTAAATAATGTTTCTTTATAGGTAAAAACAATTACCATATTATCAATGTGTTCTGTTTTGTGTTATTTATTTATTTACCTGTGTTTACACTGTACACTAGCAAGTAGATTTCTGCTGCATTATTACAAATAAGTCTCCCATGGTCACCACAGTTAGTGTTGGGCAGTAGCAATATTTCTTGGACAATATGGCACCCAACTTCTGTACTGCAATACCACATAACTATAGACGATAATGGTAGGAGTTTGTAAAATTGGAATATTACGTTACTTTCATTAGTTAAATTAGGGAGGGATTCATAATGATTCCAGGAATTAGTGATGCTGGAAAGTGAATTAAAAACAATTGAATTAGAATTATACCTTATGATGTAAAATTAAATTCCGTAATTTTTTTGGTTAACTACGGTATGCAATAAGTAGTAATCCTTCTTCTCTTTCCCTCCCCGGTGGACTTCTGGCTCTCATCAACAGACTAGTCGTGCTACTGCCCAAGAACGAATGCGTGCTACCTTCCTTTATAGCATCGCAGACAAAAACGAAATTGGACGATCGATAGAGATAATTTAACGTATTTGTGCTTATTAAATTAAGTGTACTAGTTTGTAATTTAGTTTTTAACAGAGATTTTACACGATTATTGCAAGTAAACCACCGCTCATAAACCTAACGTCGCGCTAGTAGTACTGTCGTCATCACTATTTAACGTACTAGTATCATCAAAAATCGGTAACGCGGTATACCGTATGCGACGATGTATTGCCCAACACTAACCCTTATATTTGCTCACTGCTCTACACTACACTGTTATTTTCTGCAAAGCTCTACAGTTAAATTGGACTGTTGTGTACTTCTGGGCTTGTGTGCAGCCTCATGCAAGCTCACCACACAGCTTTACAGTGAACTTTATAAATTCGGAGAAAGAAAACACTAAAACAAAAATAAGTTGAAGCATGCTGCACTTGAAAAAAAGTTTCGCCGACTAGCAGTTCTGAACGTAAAAGGATATAATGAGTTGCTAAAGACAATCGAGGCAATAGATTAGAGGTTTGATCCAGTAATATATTGCCTCAATTGTCTTGAGCCTTAAAAATAATTTTAGCATTGGTGAACTTCAATAAATTTAATTTAAACAGCTATCTTGTACTTTAAAAAATACCTGTATCTTGCTGGGGTAAATTCATAGTAAAAATTATTTTAAAATTCTCGCCATGCTTTGAGTGAAGGTTATCGTACCTCTCAATATTTTGCCTCTCATCCGAGCTGCATCTGGAGAAATAACACATTATGAGTAGGTGACTGGTTACTAACCAGTCACACAATCGTCAACACGTTTTAAATTCTCCAGAAGACGCAGTTTGGAAGAGAGTCGAACGATAACTTTCACTCACGCTGGGTGAGAATCTTTTTAATAATTTGTACTATGAATTTACCCCACCGAGGTACAAAATTTTTTTTTAAGTTCAGGTAGTTGTTTAAATTAACTTTATTGAGTTTCACCAATTCTAAAATTATTCTTAAGCCTAAATATGCTGTTACACCTCTAATCTTTTGTCTTGATTTTCGTGAGCAACCTGTTACATCCTTTTATTATAGAAGTGCTAGCCTTTAAAATCCTCAACGAGTTCATACCCGCCGTAAGTGGTCGGGGAAACATGTTAAAAGTGTTTTACTATCCTATACTTGTTTACAAAAGAGTGAAAAAAAAACAGTACTGGTACACATTAATCGCTACGAAATTTTTGGTACGAGACATTGCATCTTTATATAAAGACGGACAGTGACGGTGTCGGGACTGATTATTTGGGGGGCCGGCAGAGGGCACATCTGGAAACAGAGTGGGCCAGGGATTTTTTTCAAGGCAGCCGCATTTGGCATTTGTATTCCGTTTAATTCAACTAAAACGTAACGTAGTCCAATTTTTTTGTAAAATAGGCATCATAAAAACACAATAAATTACTGGAAAGTTGCTACAAAAATAAATAAATAAATAAATTTAAATAAAAATAAATAAAAGCTCAGTTTATTCATTTGATGTCAAGTTTAGCCTGCAAATTTTTAAAAAATTTTTTTGCTGATGGTGACCTGAGTGTTGGGGTCAGGGGGGGGGGGGGGGGGAAAAATTTGGGGGGGGGGGGGAATGGCCATCCCTAGCGCCGTCACTGAAGATGGACTGGGATAGAGCTAGCCAGAGTGGCAGTAAGAAAGTTTGGCCCCCTGAAGTGGGAGGGTGGGCACGACCAACTCCGCTCACTCCCTAATCCAACCAACTTGGATTTTCCCAGCAGTATGATTTTGAAAATACAAAGTTTAAATCCTAGAGTCAGGTTTCAAAAAATGCAGCAGCTTGCTGTACAAAGTTTGGTGGGGTGGGGGGACAAACAACATTTTTTAATGTTGGCCCTAATATGTTAGCCCTGGTGGACATACCCTACCTTGCCACCAAGACCAGAACAGTCCTAAGGGTACTTCC
>JAHWFP010001215.1:77905-94015 GCA_023313725.1 Lithobius niger | reverse complement strand
GCTGTATAGAATGATCAAGTAGATTTCCGTAAGAAGGTACGGAGACCGTACCGGGTTTGCGTATTCCAATATGGGATGGACGAAAGTCTTAAAAGCCCAGATCTTATTAGGAATGTTTCCAGAGACAAAACATATGTTTACTTTAGCCGGCTTTCGAAATACTGCTGCATAAAAATTCTGGCAATGAAGTGATGGCTCAAGGTTTCTGTAAACCAAATTCCAAAATTTTTTACTTCACACACGGAGGATAAAATTGACTCCTCCAAATAGTAGTCATGACTACAGTCCCGGGAACCAACATGAAATGTATGGCATTTGCCAATTGAAAGTGGAAGTTGCCACTTTTAGGACCAGTGCAGTACGTTAAGTATTTTGGCCTAGGGACAAAATTGATCTGCAGGGTTAACGGTTGAGGCACCACAAACTTATATCCGTAAGTGCTGCTGGCCGAAAAAGATCAATCGTAGTACAGTAAGCCATCTTTACACACTTACGTTTCATACAAGTGACGTGTCCCAGATTTGAACCAATCCATCACCAATCCACTGCAATACCGTCTGTAGCGATACTGCTACTTGTCCAAATTGGTAAAGACAGTGTTAGTGATCTGGTGATTGACTGGTTGCCGGTTCGAAACCGGATCAGGACACTTGAATAGAACGTAAGTGCATAAAGGTGGTTTACTGGGCTACGTTAATGTAGTGTATGATTTTCGCTGGTGCATTATACCCCATTTACCTTTAAAAATAAAAAATAAATTCATCTGCCAAATGGTTAATGCCTCATGCACAAAATGGTAATATTCCATCACAGTCGATTTCAAAATGTTTTTTTTTTATCCTTGCTAATTCGGGAACTACGGCAGGTATAATTCAACAACTTAAGAATCATATTGTGCTAACCTCAATTTTTTTTTATTTATCTTTAATAGTACACTGGACAGTTTGACCTCAGCTTCTCATGCCATATTGTATTATAGTTCTACCGTATTAGAGTACTTGCCAATCAAAACTGGTGTGTCAACTCTTTTGGACACATTAAGAAGCATATTAAAACTAATTAAAATCCGTCAAATATACTCAGAGATCTGGAGCTGCTCTGAATTCTGCAAAGCCGAATTTGTTTTTATTGTTTTCATGACATATTTGCACAAAATGCTCTCTTTGCAAAACGTAGCATTTTTATTAATAAACCGGATTTACCACTATTTAATTTTGCCAATATTGCTTTACAGCTTATGTTAAAAGTACTCAAAATTGTTATGACGTTGAAGACCATTGCTACCCAGAAAATAATGATACGTATTATAAATAAAAAATTTAAATACAAACATAAATATAAATATAAATATAAATATAAATATAAAAACATTTCATGCACCACAGCATGCAAATGTAACAGAAAGGGTCATGGTTGGCCACTAACAACAAGAAAAGAACGAATTAAAAAGCAAGAGGGAAAAAAAACATAAAACGCAAAAGCAAATTTTGCTAAGCCCACCTGACATGCCGTGTTAACTCACGTTTTGCCAGTCTGGATTTAAAACATGCTAATGACGGAGTAATCACCACTTCTATGAGCAGTTCATTCCACACTTTAACAACGTGATGCCACTAACGTCGCCGTTTTGTGGTCCATTGCATATATTTTATAATTCTATAATGATCGCTTCTGGTTAAAAACTAACAACACAGAAACGATAATAAGGTATTATGATAATACAATAAGGGATCATTTGCGTAACCATCTCGCTTTGCATTCTCACAGCTAAAAAACATCAGAAATTGGTGGATCCTCCAATTCACAATGCAGTCAATATGAGAGTTCAGAAGCGACTGGTTAAATTCTTTCTTCAGAAGGAATTCTGTATCTTACTTTAGCTTTTTGTCGCGCACCCAGTCGTAGCCATGGCACCAGAAGGAGCGAGGGACAATTTTGCTAGGTAAATCGCAACGGAAATTCCTACAACAAATGGCTTGTTCCTGGCAAAAAGGATTGGTTCACAAGTTCATGCACAAAATAGTATTTAATTTTCGTTGTAAGACTGAAAATATTTACACAATTGATGTCAGAGATAGGTTGTTACCATGGAAACGACACTTTTTCCATCGCGACTAAATTCTAGCTGTAAGAACTAAAACTAGATTTTTGCTTAAATTCACCCTAAGGGCGGGTTTATGCAACGATAGTTTTCTCGCTTACTAGCTCTTATGTTGCGTTTACGCAACGACTCGCCTTTGCATTCTCGTAGCTAGAATTTAATCGCGATGGCAAATGTGTTGTTTCCATGGTAACAACCGCTATTTGGATTAGCTAAATCCAACTTCGTTTGAGTAAATACTTTAAGTCTTATCGTCCGTGACAATAAGATAAAGAATTCCTCCTGACGAAATTTTCACAGTCGCTTCTGAACTCGCATTATTCTGGGTTTTTATTACGAGTCGACGTAGCTGAACCCGCCGTTATGTTGGAATTTCATATGATTTCTAGCATCTAGCTGCGAGAATGCAAAGGCGAGTTGTTGCATAAATGCGCCCTTGCAAAGTTAATACTTAATATGATATTAGCTTCTCGCCTTCACCGGAAAATGCGACTTTCGAGTTGTACGTAGTAACCATGGCAGCAAAATGGGCGCAGATCTTGTTCTCGTCCTTCGCAACCCGACGTACAAAACGTGCAACATGCATGACAGTGTCAATTTATGACAACAAGAAATCAATTTTTACTGCAGTACAACACGACGGACTAATTTATGAATGACAGCATTCGATAGTTTGTTTTCGATTCGGTAACCACGAAATGGACGCCATGTTTGGTTTTGAATTCTCTCTGCGAGCAGCGATTTATTCTAGCGTCGTCTGATCACTGCTAGAAGCTGTTCTATGTACAAGAATAGCAAATTTTGGAAATAGCGTGAAATGACAACAATGTTGTAGCAATGTTATAATGACTGATGCACTTTGTTCTTTATCCGTGTTGTTATTTGTAAAACATTTAATTTGTTATCTATTACCGCATTCCTTTAGTAGAACCGGGAAATTAATCATGAATAAATAATGGCTTACTAGCAAATGGTTTTCGGTAAGCGAGAAGGTTTCGTTGCGTGAATGTGCCCTAAAAGCTTAGTGAGCGAGAAAATGAGCGCGAATGGTTGTGTAAAGACGCCCTTCGTGGTTGAAGATACCATTTACGTGAGTGGCTTAAAACAAACAGTATAGAAGCAATAAGATAATTATTGCTTCGATTTGAAAATAATCGTTGCAAATGAACGGTGTCGAAACCGTCATAGACTATGCGTGCAAGTCACGTGCTGGCTGCTCCAACATGTTTATGTTGTGAAGTTGTTGATGTAGAGCAACGCTGTAATCATCATGTACAACAATGATGAAGAAAGCACGGCAAAAGAAATTCAACAATTGTAACCGCTCAGCAGTGAGCTCAGCACGAAAAACTTTCCTGACTCTTCTGACAAGGAAATCCAAGTAAGCAAAGCTGCCGGTTTTTAAGCTAAATTGTTTCTTGTTTTTTTCTTCTTTTTTCGATAAATGCTTTAGGATTTTCTCATAAAGCTGGAGAACATTAATAATTCTAAACAAGAATGCAGCAAATCCGATCAGTAGAACATACATTATGCTTAACAAAAAATGTCCTCATAAACAACAAACAAACAGCGTTTTTCATGGCTGCATTTAGACGCTTAAAAATTGGCGTGAAGCCTTACAAATATACAAAAAAAAATATGTAAAAACATTTTACGCACCAGATCATGCAAAGGGAACAGGAAGGGTTGAACACTAACACAAACTCAAAGAAAAGTTAAAGAACAAATTAAAAACCAGGTGAGAGAAAGAAAAAAAAAACATAAAACACAAAAGTAAAACTAGCTAAGCCGACCTGACATACCTGGTTAACTCACATTTTTCGAGTTTGGATTTAAAACATGGTAATGACCAAAGTCAGCAGATCATTCCATACTTTAACAACACGATGCGAGAAGAAAAACTTGCAACAATCGCGCACATTACTTGTACAGTAAGTTTAAAGAGATGCCACCTGGTCATACAATCAAAGTTGATGAGAAGAAAATTGGATAAGCTTTCTTGTCAAAAGCTTATTCAACTTAGCTAAAGCTTACCTAAGAACAAGGTGTCGGGCTGGTGCATTTTGACAGTTAATTGTTTCACTGCTTGACACGAAGCACGTACAATTAGTTTTGTTTGCCGTAGTTATTTTAATATGGCCACAACATTGAGATTTATCAACCGATTATGGTTCGCTGTTTAATGTCAGCACTATCATATTTCTGATGCACGATCTTTTACTTATAAAAAATAATAATATTAATGAGAAATTCAAACTGTGCCTTTTTATAAAATAATTTGGAATACTATGGGTTTCGAGCAAAATGTGCACAGGTTTGAAGTATTGTTACTAATAATGCAAACAACAATTTCTTTTGTTATCAGGAAGCGCTGGGGATGATAACAAAGCATGTGTGAAACATCCAAAGAAAGAGGATCTCTATAAATTTTGTCCGTCGAATAAATGGTTTCCATCACAGAAGAAATGCGAAGAAAGTTGCAAAAGTAACAAGCTCGCTATCAGGAACCGACCAAAGAAGCAGGATGGCTTATGTTGTTGTAGCGATGAAGTTGAAAAGTTCCGTCCAATAAAAGGACAGACGTGTGATGGAAAAGACGAAGACAATGATGTGTTATACGTGTCCATGATTGGTGAGTCCGTTTTATTAACCAGAAGTTTGGGTAATAAGCATGTATTATTGTAAATGATACATCAAGTAGTTCAATTAACCAATTTTTTTTTCTTTTTATCTAACGCCTTAAGATTAATTTTGGTCGTTCTCTTCATCCCCGTGTTCTAAGCAGGAGAAAACTTGAAAACTTGTTTCTATGTTCTCCTCAATAAGCCTTTCTCACATTCATTTTCACATCAAAGATTAGGACTATGATTGTTTAAGTAAGGATGCAACTAACGTTTGTATTGATGTTCCCATCCCATTGTACCCTTCCTCTTAAATAATACAGTATTTATTTCCGAATCTTAAGGGCTACCGAGTAAATGATGAGATTTTACACTAATTCATGTATTAGTAGTTAGGCCAGAGCCAAGTTTACTCGCTCGGATCCGTTAGATCATGTAAGGTGTCGCTCGCTGTTCCTGTGCCATCTCGTAAGACAACGCTTGCACAACCACTTACTGCCATGAAACACTTTAATATTAATGGGTGGCTGCACACCAAAATCGACAAAACTCCGCACGACAGGACATTTTGTCGAAACCTGTCTCGGCTTGCTGCACACGTCTCCAAAACCATAGGAATGAGCTGAGCGTCACACACAGGTTGCGACGTTGTCACGCAATATCTCTGGGCGTCTTTAGGAGTCTCACGACAACAAAGTAAAGGACCTACTAATTTCGTCTGTTGGGGGTCACTCCACCAGATGCTACGTATCACGACGCTTTGCCTTGCAACGACGTTTAATGATTTTGGTGTGCGGCCACCTTAACTGGCCGTACACCAAATTAGACATTTAGCCGCACAACAGGACATCTTGTCATAACCTGTCTCAACGTGCTACAGACGTCTCCAAAACCCATAGCAATGACTTGAGCACCACGCACCGGATGCAACACTGCTGCGATACGTCTTTAGGTGCCATTAGGCATCTCACGGCAACAAAGCGATGCTCCTTCTAGTTTCGTATGGGGGGTCTCTCCACCAGATGCGACGTTTCGTTGCGAGACAATTGTCTAATTTGGTGTGCGGCCACGCTCAGGTTGGCCGCAAACAAAATTAGACAAATGTATGGCGAAGAAACGTTGCATCTCGTGGAGAGACCACACGAAACGAAACTAGAAGGAGCTTCATTTTGTTGCCGTGAAACGCGTAAAGGCGCCTAAAGACGTCTCGCGACAGTGTCTCGTCTGATGCGTGGCGCTTAGCTCATTGCTATGGTTTTTGGAGACATCTGTAGCACGTTGAGACGTTACGACAAAATGCCCTGTTGTGCGACTAAATGTCTAATTTGGTGTGCGGTCACTCTAAGGTTCGTTAGTGCTTCAGCGAAGATATTGCATTGAATGGAATGTACACATGACTTCACGTAAAAGCATTTAATATCTCGCATGCATAGAAATAGCCACAGTTTTAGTAGCAGCAGCAGTGTTATGTTAGTAGGAGATGAAATACAACCTCAAAAATTGTCACAACCTGATTTTTCGTGAACAAATACGCCTCATGTACGGATGTGCGTTACAAGCTAAAAAAAAATAAATCTAAGGAATTCGTTAACGATTTAATTTCAGTAAATTTTAAAATCAAGGAATAAAAAAGGTTCTCATTCCATGGAAATGGGGTTTGTTTATTTGGTTATTTATTCCACGCATGATTGTTTAGAATTAGTACCGGTTTTTTTTTATTTGGTCAGTTCATGCACGATATTTTTTATTAGTCATACATTTTTGTATTTGATCATTCCACGCACGATTATTTTTAATTAGTTACGTAATTTTTTTATTTGGTCATTCCATGTACGATTAAAAAAAATTAGTCACGTATTTTTTGTTTGGTCATTTCATGTAGGATTTAAAGAAAAAATTTCATGCACGATTTTTTTTAATTGGTCATGTAGTTTTGTATTTGGCTATTCTTGCACAATTTTTTTTTTAAATTAGTCACGTATTTTTTTTTATTTGGTCATTCCATGCACCATTTAAAAAAAAATTAGTCCCGTATTTTTCACTGTTAAGTTAAAGGGTCTTTTTCTTGTGTGTGGGGGAGTGTTAGGCCGTTTATCCTTTTTGAGTGAATTGTGAAAAACCACATTTGCTTAATTACTAAAGTCAAACAGTACAATACACAGATAGAGTGTTAACATATGCAATGAGACCTACAAATCAGAATGTTCCAAATACCATTCAAATCACTTGCAGCATGCCGTTTACAAAAATACCTGTAAAACTGCTTTATGTAGCTGTTTTCTTTTACATTGGCCATTAATTATCGAATGGGAGAAGACGCACACGGGCTGCTATGTGACAAAAATAAAGTGATATACTAATTGTCCCTGCTATCAAACTGAAGGTTTGTGTAATAGTTATCTACCAAAAACAAAACTTGTTAAGGATTCCCGCCAAGCTTTTAGGCCATTTGAAGTCGTGATATCAACATCATGCACTTTAGCCAAGTTAATCCCACCGAGTAAAAATTTGAAGGTTAAATGAAATATATGAAAACTGCTTACTCCGCAATTCTTAGCGATTTCGTTTACGTCTGAAGTCTTCGTCGGCGGAATTAACTTTGCCAAAGAGCTTAGCGTTTGATATCACGATTTCAAACGGCCGAAAAGTTTAACGGGAATCCTTAACAGTTTTGTTTTGGAGTACATATTTTTTGTGCATATTTTTGGTAAAATGCATTGTTTTTCTTACAAATTACTCATGGAAAAGCAGAAAATTCAGTTTTACTGTCCCTTTTAAAAAAATTAAATTTCCGTTTTGAAAAGAGCAGTCAGGTAAAGCTTTACTGATATTTCCAGAAGAAATACTTAAAACATTTCACACATGCTGTTGTAGTCTGATACGACTCACGTTAATCACTTTTACGTTGACATGTGACTAAAGTTTCCCACTCAAACGAAGATTCAGCTTTTTTTCAAACCTCAGATGCCTGAAAACAGCTAAACTGCCTTAGCTGTAAAGAAGCAATTGTTTAGTGGTCGCCATGCCATTTATATTTTATCTGGATAGGACAAGCGTAAATGTTATCGTTGAATCTTGGCGATGACACACTACCGTGTGTCTTAATAACCATGGTTTGCAACAATGCTAAGTAAGATAGCGGATTTACATTCCTCCAAGGATGGCAGCTATAGACTATGGCGCGTAGCCAAGGTTGTATGTTGCCATTCGAGGTGGACTATGAATCCCGTAACCTTTGAGGTATTGTTGCAAACCGTGGGTATAAGTGGGTCATATATTATCGTTTGCCTTATTAGGTTGGATAATTACGTCGAAGTGTAATGCGCAGATGACAAAAATCATTGTTCATTATCGTTTCTTCTTGCTTAAGTCAATTTCGCTAAGGCCCCGAATAAACATATTGATACCCCCCCCCCTACCCATTTTCGATTCAGTAGTTGTAAGTGCAGGGTATGAAAATTGCATACCCTACACTAAAACGATCTATGTTCACAAGCGGAGGATATTACAATCTCAAGACAACTAATTTATGGCATAAGATTTACAGGCTTAAAACTTAGGTACAAAACTAGCTGCACATAAGATACACAGACAAGAAATAAGTTTATACGGATTTAAAGAATTTCCACACTTCAGAGGCTCAAATCACAAAACGCTCGCAACCAACTCAAATTTGGAGAAATGCTCGCAGTAATTCGTTTTGCAGGAGTACACGAATTAAAAGCATAACAGCATAAATGACTTTGTCGATTTCAATTAGTACCTAAATATTTATGTTGGGCGGGGCAATCCCTTTATAACGATTGGGTTTTGTAGCAGATTTTCCAAAATAAAAACATTTCCGTTCAAATTCATTGTCTGTGTTAGTGGCATCTTTACGTCGCCGTTGTAGCCTATACATGCAGTTAATTAAATTCATCATGTTATTAAGTCTGCGCTGAATTGAACATTCGTGAATTTCACTCATGAGTTGGTAAGGGGCTTGTTGTGATTTGAGCCTGTGAAGTGTGGAAGTTCTTTAAACCGGAAAAAACTTCTTTCTTGTTTGTGTACCTTATGTGCTGTGAGTTTTGTCACTAAGTTTTGAACCTACATATATCATATTTCATAACGTAGTTATTTTGGAATTGTATTTTTTTTCACTATCGTTCTTTGGTACATATGGCACATCTGACTTGTTTATTTTGAAATGCATATTTTCAGACTTTTGGGCTGTTTTGATAGCACTACTTTATATTGTGCAAACTTGATGGACCCCCTTTTCCCTTTACCCTTTTGTATAATATGCCTCCTCTCATTGGTTTGAAGAAACCTTCTCTTAGGTTTACCTGCCATATTCGCTATTTGTTGTTTTTTCACTATTGTTCTTTGGTGTAATATTTGACTAGTTTATTTTAAAATGTTAATTTTCCCTTTTTGGCTGTCTGACATCACTAATTTATATTGCGAAAACTTGGATCCATTCTCTATTTACCCATACTATTTTATATTACATGAATCCTATACGGTTTAAAGAAGCCTCCTTTTGTGAACGTGGTGAAGAAACAATACAATTAATCAAGAAGCCTAAATTCAACAATCCCATAAAAGAAACTACTATGGTAGGTTCTTGAGGAAAATAAAATCCACCCAAAACCAAAACTGGCAAGAGAGAAGCTAACCAAGTTTCAGAAACAGAAACGGTCTGTGAAAGTAGTGATATCATTCAACCAGGGAAAGGCGGCCAAAGTTAATTCCAAGGTTAATTTTTGAGCACATTGGCTGACAAACGATGATTTTCCTTTACTTTGCTCACTCAGTCAACGCATTCCCATTCAGTTGCTCCTCCCGAGGTTAATGTTAATCTACACAATGAAGTTGGAATTGCTCACTCAATCACAATTAATCTCATTTACTTGGCAGATCGTCTACTTGGTGGCAACACATTAGCATGTGTCAAAATTAACCAGCAAGCTTGGTACATTACAAAGACATACTTCTTTAAAAAAAATACTTTATTTCTTACTTGATTGGAGTCTATGCTCACGATCTGTATTTTGTTTCAAATTCTTCTTGCAATGAAAGACTCTTAGTGGGATTTGTTGTTTTTGTGAGCTGTTATGATTCCGTTGTGATTTTATTACGGGGCCCTGGCCCAAAGCCATATACCGCAGCAACTTATTCTGACAACTAAGTACTGAAACGATGCGCATATAACACTTAAGCATGTTATAAGCATGTTGTATGGCAATATAAACAATTGTTACAGTAATACTTTTGCTTTTACGCGCCAATTCAGGGCCACGTGCTTCAAGCTGCAACCCTCATATTAGAAAAAGGCACTCCCTCATACTACTCTTTACCTGTGTGCCAACATTTGAAATGCGACCTTTCCCTAACGAGCTGTAGACGTGTCTTTATACCATAAGAGAATTAACATTGGAGGCCTGTCCGTCGCTAACTAGTAGTAGCTAGCCAGTAAGACAAATCAACGTTATTGAGGACACTTTTTCCCCATAAAGGAACCGTTCCCACACTTTAATGTTGAGATTTTCTTCACTGCTGGACCCAACACACCTAATTCATACGATTTGGAAAGATTTCTACCAAATGAAGAATTTTTACCAGTAGACTGAAAACAGGTATAAGCTTGTTACAGTTAAAAGACACAGTCTGCTGGTGAGCCACCTTCTTGCATTTGACAACAATTAAAAAATTACAGTCTGCTTAGTGAGCTGACGGTTTACATCTGACAACAATTAAAAGACAGTCTGCTAGTGAGCCACCGTTTTACATCTGACAATAATTAAAAGACACAGTCTGCTAGTGAGTTGACGGTTTACATTTGAGAACAATAAAAAGACAGCCAGCTAGTGAGCCGCCGTTTTACATCTAACAACAATTAAAAGAGACAGTCTGCTAGTGAACCGGCGTTCATGTTCATGTTTATGTATTTGAGTTTAAAAGGCCTTGAAGCCGTACACTCAATCTTAGAGACATAAAACTAACACTAAAACTAAAGTTAACCTAACATAGTACACCCAGTACACCTAAGAGTCCGAACATCAAAAAATAAATAAAAAATAGCAACAACAAAAAAGTACATTGTACATTGCAACGAAACGTCCCAATCACCCGGAGTCCCTGAGTTCAGGGAGAAAGAAGGATATCTGGAGAGAGTTAAGGGCTCACCTGGAATTTCAACAACTCCTCTTCATCATCCCCCTCAAGTATGTTAAAACTGTCCCTCGAGCTGGTGTTTGTTACATCCGACATATGCACGTCACTATCACCTGCCCAACCGCAGCAGGAATGCCTCCCGGTTCAACCGAACCATAAGGCGAGATGGTAGAACACACGGGGTCAACCGGGGACAATGTAAAATGAAAAATCAAAGTCGGAGCCGAATTTACAATGAGAAAATAAGGTTAGGTGATAGGAGTCCAGCAGTTAAAAGGAACCAAAGGCAAAAAAAGCTCTAAAACGACACGTTTAAAGGCCAGCAATACGAAACTTAAAAATTATATCAATTCACCCTCCCAAGTATATGAAGTACACATGAGCAAGTGTATTCTATCGTTTAGCGCTTTTCGATTTGTAACTGCCGTGCTAACCTGTTTGTTTATCCAAGTTGAAAACATCCGCTTCATGTTTAAGTGCACTGTGTAAATTTTATTAATATTGAAAATGTAGGGCATTTTTATCGAGGGCCAATCTTGAATCCTGTAACTCTTCCGATTCCTCAACGCTCCTTCAACAAAGTTTTTTCCCTCCTTGCAGAGAGGGCCCCAAAACCATGTGTGCCTTTGTCTCCTCTTATCTAAATAACGATTAAATTAGAATGGCTGTAGCTAAAATTACTTGGAACGAAATATTGATTTCACTTGAAAAAGAAAGCTTGAAATATTCATAATGCAAGTTATAGATCAGTTGAGTAATCGATGATTGAATATCTGATCTTTAAAAGCAACCAAAAATTATATTTAGAGTTATTTCTTGTCCCTGAATGCAATATTTTATTTGTTAAATGTATTCAAATCGTCTTTTTTTCAATAACCAGATACACAAGACGACTCAACAACAGAAGTAGAAAAAATTCCTTCTGGTAAGAATATTAATTATATTTTCTATTTATTTTTTTTAGTTCATTATCTTGTGAGTTTTACGAACCAGTGAATGTATTTCTGTTATTTTATTGGTTGTTTATTTATATAAAACGTTAACGTTTGTGCTTTTTACTGTAACTTTTAATGCAGGGCAAAGGGAAGAACAATAGAACAACAGCGTAAAATCACATACTAAATATAGTTAAGATTCATGTAAACCTTTTAATGGCCTTTTAGTTCACTGACATGACGTGATCGAAACTCTGACCAGTGATGTCCTAATTTCAGCATAGCCTGAGTTATCATTCCAAAGCCATAACGGAGACTTCTCTAACCCACTGTGGAATCGGCATAGTTGTAGCGTTGGAATCCACTAGGCACAAGAAAAAGGATGAAGTACAACGCAATGGGGGAGATAAATATGTAACTTAATACACGCAAATCGCTGAAAATTACACAACAGACAAGGAGATATTAACATATCAGCAAAAGTAACATGAAAAATAGCAAAGTTTGGTAAGCCACGAAAAGCTTCGATGCACGGATTATGAATTCATTTGTTCAAGTGGTTGTCACGTCATCACAATGAAATATGGCTTACCGATTCTTATTTATAATGTGTGTATGATTTTCGTTTATGTGCTATTCTGTTTCCTTTTTTGTTGTATGATTTACAGTGATTTACAATGATCACCGATCAACGATTAATAGGAAGGAAGGTTATAGGGAGAAAGGACATCGACAAAAAAATTATTTAATTTAGGTCAATGATGCACGAACAGACCAAGACCTAGGAAGCAACAAACCATTATCGCTCATAGTTGTTGGAAGTGCAGATACCTTCCCTTGACTCGTGAAAAGTCCCAGAATTAGTTTTCTAGATGGAAGTCATTATTCCATGCAGACTCCCAAAAACCTTTCATAACCACTGAAATCTTCTAAAAGACTTTAGCATAAATTTTAGGTCGAACTCAAAACCTAGGTTTCCATGATTTATTTAAGTTATAACGACAGCAGGGTTACAAGAGTTAATTAGTCACAAGATGCTTAAAATCACAAAAAAAGTTGAAGTTAAACAAGTGCCTACAAACTGCAATGTTTTCGTCCATGTGTGTTTCGTTTCAGATATCACTTATTTTGCCGGTTTTTTGTTTTGTTTTGGTGGCATCTTATAAAATTTGCCAGTGCCCAGTTATCTACTATCTGGCCACTTTATCCTCACTGGCAAAGACTCTGACTTGAGATTTATCCTAAATACGCCGATTCACTTAGACCCTGCAAAAAAGCTGCGAATTAGCCCTTATTAATTTAGAAATGTATAACAGCATATACAAGATATACAAAAAACGAAATTAAATACACCGCAGACGCTGGTCTAACTTGGCAGAAAGTGATAGTCACTCCCGGGACTTACGAAATTGAAGATTTGAATAAATTTCTCAAAAAGGCTATAGATCAAAATGGTCACGACAGGGAAGCCATTTCGATTCTTCCTAACGTAAATACTTTAAGAACCAACTTGATAATTAACGATTCAAAATGCGGAATGGCCTTTACGAGTGAATAAAGCTTGGCTCGAATCTTGGGATGTCATTTAGGAACCTACTTGAGGAGTCGAGAAAGTCAAAATACCGTCAAAATAATAAATATAAACACGATTTTTGTGCACGTTGGCATCATTGGAAAGTCTTATGTAAATAGTGACACTCAACCCACTTTATATTCGTTTTATCCAAATTCACTTCCGGGTTTCAAAATCATCGAGTCTCCACGTAATATAATCTATTTACCCATTACTATGAACATTACTATGAACTGAAAAGTTCGGATAAGTTCTTTAATTACTTCCCAATGAATCTTCAATCATTTCTGCAGCAACATTTCATATTTCAGGACAGTTCTTTACTCCCGCAATAAACGATTCCATGTCTATTTCTTTGAAATTGGACGCCATTTTCGGTAACGCGGACGTGTGCACCGCTCAAGTCATCCAAGGTACTCTGAGACGCAATTGTGTTTTATTAACGCTGCGGTACCGCTGTGTTGACGGGGGGAATTGCGGCGCAAAACGACCGCACGAGCGGCGGGTGAGCGGCGGGCGGTCGACGCAGGTACGTGTGCAGTATTCAAAAGATGGCATGTAAACCAAACCGCAAATGCGGTACCGCAGCGGCGACCGCACGTGTGCACCGGCGCTTAAGGTTTTATATGATTTTTTTTTTAAATTAGACATTACGGATATAATGTAGTTGACGATGCATTCTTTTTGGCTTTTTTTTAATGGTCTCTTTAGTGGTTGTGTAAACTTTGCTGGTTACCTTTTTCTGAATTAGCAATAAACCTTTTTATTATCGGATCGTTTTATTTTTTCTTACTTTTCAGCTATTAACCCCAACATTAAAGAAAGATGCTACAAAGGCCCTACTGAAGACATGAAGAGGAAATATTGCTTAGAAAAATGGGTTGACAATGGTGTAAAATATTATATATGTGAAAAAAGCTGCCCTGGTCGTAAATTGGCTCTTAGACTGAGATATGACGAGTCATATGAATGCTGCTGTGCTGATGAAGTTACCATTGACAGTGTAGCAAAGAGACAAGAAATCAATTGCAATAGTTATGGTGGATCGGGAAGGACCTCCTTACACATATTTGTGTTGAGTAAGTAGACATAAACTGAATAATGACAGAGTATGTAAGTAACTCAACTTTAAAAAAATATTTATTTTAGAATGAAACACGTTAATTTGTTTCAGAAGGCCGGCACTTGAGGAGTGCTAAGAAATTGGCCACAAAATATCTTATCTGCAGAAAATATGAAAATATGTATATGAGAATTACATCTTCGTTAATAGCTATTAATCTACTAGGGTGACGATAGGGATGTGCAAAACTCGAAATATTCTAGTGAGTCGAGTTCTGACTAGGGCTCAAGCTCAAAACGACTCATTATGCAAAAGGCATAAACGAACATGTCGAGTTTTTTGTATGAAGCGTTACAGAACTAAACATATTAAGCGACAAACTTCTAAAACAGACAAAAAAAAGCAACCATAATCTCAGATCCTTATACGTTACGCAAATTTTAGTTTTCTGTTCAGCGGAAGTTGGGGAGACAGTAGCAACGACTTTTCCGTCCGTCGCCTTTTTCAATGGTAGTCAAGAGAACTTTAAAAAAACCGACAAATTAAAACATCGTTGCTTTTTTATAGCTAATAGGCTTTTTTGACGTAACTCAATGGAATAATAACATTTGATCGTCGCATTTAACTAGTACAGGAAAACACACAACCACAAAAAAACAAAAGGAATCCGTAACAACACCCATTAGCCCTAAAATCTCGTTACGACGGCAGCATTAAATCTCGATACCGTGTTGCATGAATGAGTCGGTCTACTCTCAAACCCAATTCACCGTTAGCTGCACCCGCTTGTTTAATTTAGGTTTTTTATTCAGTCCATAACAGACATAAGGTAAAAGAACAAAATATGGTGTAAGGTATAATTTAAAAAAGTTTTCTATCGTTGGTCTTTTCGATTTGTCACTGCAGTACTATTCTGTTTGTTTAACCAAGCTGAAAACGTCCTCTCCTTGCTTAAATGTACTATATAAATACATTAATTTTGAACATTTAGGGCATTTTATAGAGGGCTAATCTTGAAATTTATAACTCTTCTTATTCTTCACAACTCCAAACCAAAACAAAGTTTATTTCCGCTTGAATTTGTGGAGAGTGCCTCAAAAATATGTGTTCCTTTGGCTCCTAGTAATGTAAATAACCTTCAGATTAACATCTGAAATTGTTTGGAACGAAAAATTGATTTTACTTGAAAAAGAAAGTATGAAATATTCCAGAATGAAAGATATAGACCAGTTGATGAAGCTATGAATGATTTCCAAAAGTCACAAAAATTATATTTATGGTTATGCCTTGTCCTCGATTGCAGGATTTTATTTGTTAAATGTAATGAAATCGTCTCTTTTGTAATAACCAGATAAACAAGACGACTCAACAACAGAAGTAGAAAGAATTCCTTCTGGTAAGAATATTTATTATATTTTGTGTTTATTTTTTTAGTTCATTATCCTGTGAGTTTTACGAACCAGTGAATGTATAAATCTTATTTTATTGGTTGTCTATGTATACTAAAACGTTAATGTTTGTGCATTTTCACTGGAACTTACAGTACAAAGGGAAGCACAATAGAACAAGAGTGAAAATCATTTACTAAAAATAGTTAAGCTTCATGTAAATCTTTTAAAGGCCTTTTAGGTCTTCATGTAAACCTTTTAAAGGCCTTT
>JAHWFP010001215.1:0-72905 GCA_023313725.1 Lithobius niger | reverse complement strand
ACCTAAAAGGCCTTTAAAAGGTTTACATGAAGACCTAAAAGGCCTTTTAGGTCACTGACATGACATGACGTGATCGAGACTCGGACCAGTGATGTCCTAATGACAGCACAGACTTGCGTTATCCTTCCAATGCCATAGCATAGACTTTCCAAACACACTATGTAAGGACATAGTCGTAACTGGGAATCCGTCAGGCACAAGAAAAAGGATGAAGTAAAAAGCAATGGGTCAAATAAACATGTAACTGAATATACGCAAACCGTTGAAAATTATAGCAGAAAAGGAGATAATGGCACATCAGCGAAAATAACACGGAAAATAGGGAAGTTCGGTATGCCACAAAGAGCTTCTGTGCATTGATCATGAGTTAGTTTGTCACAGTGCAGTGGTCCGGGTTGCCATTGCACCACACATTACAGAGATATAATTCAAACCCCTAATCTAAATCTTGTCATACATCTGTACCTCCTGCAAAAATTGAAAAACACCGGACAGGAGGACAGACTTATCGCCCAATTGACCCGCAATGTCCTGCGGAAGATGGAAACGACAACGAACACCATCAAGATGTCGACAATCAACAAGGAAGTGCCGGACCGTAAGTGGCCGTCGACACCAATAACATTCAGGAGGGTCAACCCCCTGCAAAAGGAAACAGTGAGTAAGTCGAGTGTGACCAATGTGCAAACGGGCCAACACCACCTCCTCACGGCAACTGCGGAGACACGCCGAGTGCCATTCCTCAACAGTGCCTTTAATAGCTCGCAAGGAATATACTCTCAATCCCGTGTTGCAAGAATGAATAGGCGTAACCTTGAACACAATATGCCTAATATCTTTGCTGTTATCGCTAAAAATTAGGCTTATAGAATGGTTTAGAATTATTTAAATGCTATCTTCACACCCAAGCTAACATCGTTTGACCTACAATTGTGACAATTCCAACTTTAAAAAAAATTAGCGTTCGCAGATGAAGTATGTGCCAGAGGCGTGTACTTCACCATTGTCGTAGGATGCAGCATGAGGAACCACGGATCTATTGAATTTTTGATTATCGTAAAGTACTGTCGTTACTGATGATTGTTTGGCTTTTAGTTACATGCTTTATTATTAACCTTTTAACTTTAAGAATGATACTCTGCAATAATTATGAACGATGCAAGCATTATTGGCGGTGGCACGCTTTCTGCTATAGCTTAACCACAGCGGCTAACGTGGCATTTTAACTTTAGATGGCGGCGATGGTAGAAAGGCTGCAAATAAAGAAACAGAAAGTAAATGTGGCAGCAAACGAAAGCGTTTTAAAATTATTATGAAACGTAGCTTAGGCCTACTTAAAAAAAAAACTAAAACGTGAAAAACACCAGCAAAGAGCGTCACATCAAACGGCTAAAAGCTCAAACGTAGCCGACCGAGTATTGCACCCAGATTTTTAAGAAACCTTAGCAAATATTGCAAAGCTATTAAAATGAGAGTATGTTCAAAATTAAAATAAAGTTTTATTCACTCCGCCTACACTAGGCCCAAAGCCTGTTTCCTAGTTTTATATGCCCGGAATTAGTTAGTAGCCAGTATAGACTATCTAGCAGCCAGCTGAAATCAACTGTCTACACGTATATTTATCGCATTAAAACAGTTTATGTACTTGATTCAAATGGAACTTTCGCTTGTCAGGGCGCAAAGTCTACCCATTTTCAACTATCTTCAAGCTGTTTTGGTAGATCGGTATTTATCCTCACCAACGTGAAATACGCTCAGCTCTGGTTTCTGTTAAAGTACCAAAGCTAGTAGCAACAATGATGGAGTGAGTTTCTTACAATGAAATGTGCCAATTGATCTAGCGTGGTCATTGACTTAAACTCCATAGTGGTGCCATGCAATACAAAAATTAAATGTTAGTTAAATAAATATTCTCATTCCAAGCAAAAACGTCGAGTGTGCCTTAAAAAAAAAGGTTATATGATTGAAGTTTCACTTTACTTCTTAAAATCTACACAGGTAAAAATTGATGATTTTTAATTAAAATAAGATCATGTTTATATTTGTATTAGGCTATTATGTTTGTCACCACGATGGTGTCATGCAGCATACAGTACAATTTGTAACTTTTTGTGTTGTATTGTTTGTCGGCGGCCCGTATAGTCATGCAGATAAAACGAACATATATGTTGAAATAAGCCATAAAAGCGCTAACAAAAATCAAACATCTGGCTATTAAACCTTCATCGCATCAATGTAAATTTAAAAAAATGGTAAAAACTACAACACTAAAACTTGATAATTCGGAGCTCATTACAAAACGTTTCGGCCACTTTATCAAAAGAAACGGTAAATAAGTAAAAAAAAAATATCACAGCTTCATCGTCGTATACAATTTATAGCCTCCCCCCCTCCCCCCGTGAAGCTCGTCCATAAATTGTGTACGACGATGAAAATGTGATATTTTTTACTTATTTACTATTTCTTCTGATAAAGTGGCCGAAACTTTTTGTAATGAGTCACGAAATATCAAGTTTAAGTGTTGTAGTTTTTACCATTTTTTTTATTTTGGTTGATGCGATGAAGGTTTAATAACCAGATGTTTGATTTTATTAGCGCTGTTAGCCCGTATTTATAAAAATGAAGCATTTACTTCGAAGTAAAAGGCAGAAGTAAAAGGCAGAAGTAAAAGGCAGAAGTAAAAGGTAGAAGTAAAAGGTTTTGCTTCAGTTCGTATTTATAATCTCGACCTTTTCCTTGCAAGTAAGTACTTCAAATAAAAGAAGTGAAAGGTACCGAAGGTGTGCTTTTATACGTGCTACAACAAATTCTAACTTGCAGTGTGGATGTGAGGCGCGTTTAATCTGTTTCAGATTGTTGAGACCTGAATTTATTCATGCGTTTTAGTGTTGAGAACTAAACTGACGTGTTGATTTGTCTAGTGCAGCGTATTTGTAGAAGTTGCGTATAAGAGGGGAAATGTCGTCAGTACGTGAAAGTGAAGACGAACATGTAGGTGAAGATACCACCTACGGAATGAACATTTCGGACATGGTCCCCGAACACCCGGTCCTGGAAAAATCGCAATCACACGATGACCTAAGAAAAGTAACGCTTTACGTACCACTGTTCATGAATAATGATGCTATTTGGAAAATATGAAAAAGATGAATAACGAAACGTAAAAGTGATAAAAATAAAACAGGGAAAAGGCGCATTCGACTACTGAAGGCGGAAAAAATTATGTTGGAAGCCATGAATGCAGAATGTCAATTCAGCGCTTTCTCAGATCACGACTTAACAAATTTATTTCAAAATCACTGGTCATTACACCCGTAGCACTAAGGACATAAAAACGAATTCGTAAAAAAAGCAAATCTATACAATTGGTGATGGAGAGGGGGCGGAGTAGAAAATGTTACGTATTTTCAGGTGGGGGGTCACGCCAAATTTTATACGAATGTTACGAATGGGGAGGAGGGGTTTAAATTGCTAGAAAAAGGTGCTACGTGGTTTGTAAACGCTCCCATAGCAAATATACCATTCAGTACACACACTGAAAATGAGGGTTCAACTGGGAAAAGTGAGATTCAGACAAAAAAGTCGCTCTGGACTAGATGCATTTTTCTGGAAGCAAATCCTTCAAGTTTGAAGCAACTACTTCTTTTTATGAATTCGAAACAGGTAAAACCTTTTACTTTGCCTAAAAGCAAAACACTTCGAAACACTTCTGCCTAAAAGCAAAACATTTTCCTTCACGTTCCTTATGAGTATAATTCGAAGCAATTGCTTCAATTTTTGCAAGTTATAGGTATTGCTTTATTTCATGAATACGACCTATTGTGGCTTATTTCAATTTAATGCACGGTAGTGACGTCACGCTAACACATCCACATGCTAAAAGTGTAGTCGTTATATACGGTTAATGTGAAAACCCACACACGTCACAGTGGGATAATTTTGATAACCCCACACTTTTTTGACAATCTAATATTTTTTACGGGGATCTACACAACCCCTGCTCCACCATGTGACATATGACCCGACTTTGCAAAATTACCGTACACAACACAAATTCAACCAGCGCACCTCATTGCAACCAGCATAAACAGGCACATTTACAACCTGCGACACTTTTCTTTTTAGCCTAACACGAAAAAAAAAAACACTCGCGTACTGTGCTAGGCCCCCACCTACACCTACGGAGAAATGACCCAACCCGGCAACCTTTCATTCCGCGTGTCAATTGTGCGTCAATTGGGCGATAAGTCTGTCCTCCTGTCCGGTGTTTTTCAATTTTTGCAGGAGGTACAGATGTATGACAAGATTTAGATTAGGGGTTTGAATAATATCTCTGTAATGTGTGGTGCAGTGGCAACCCGGACCACTGCACTGTGACTGAGGTTGGCGCTAATGACCAAGCTGTCGAAGCGCCATTAAGCCTCATCTTCCCCCCCCCCCCTCTTTCATTCCGACGATACGAAAACTAGGCTACTGACACTTAAAAATACACCTAAATACACCTACGAGATTCATGCGAATAGCGCATTTTATACACTCATCTGATTTCAACTATTGAAGTAGAAAAAAATACAGTTTTACCTGAAAACACAAACATCGGTATTACGGTACGTCTTTTCCCTTCGGTCGGCCTTCATACACAGGAAACTTCCAACCCCATATCCAACCCGGAACTTCCGTTCAGGAATTTACATATGTCGCATGTAAATATTCTTAAATTCATTATGATTCACAAATAAAATTTACAAACAAGTCTTTAAAAAACTCGAATAAGACGATAAGATAGCTTGACGGTACACCTTACATTAAAATACACATCCGTGAATCATAGGCGATTTAACGGCTATAATTGCTCTTGAGCTCGAAACCGCTAGTCCAATAATCTCGGGGCTGAAGGAAAAAAAATGGTGCGCAAGCACGCTCGTGTTTCCCTCCATCCCCTCGATATTGGTGTTGCTCGCGAGCAATTATAGCCGTTAAACCACCTATGATCCACGGATATCTATTACATATACCTATTGAAGCGCTTGTGTTTCCTCGCAGATAAAACGAACAACTTAAAAAGCCAAAGTCGAAAAGTCTCTTCATTCTTCATGTGTATTACTTATGAAAGTAGAACTTTACGTCGGTTATCAATATTTAAACCACGGCTGTGACGTCACGCTAACTCAACGCCACGCTAAATTTCCGTAGGTTAAATCCCGTTAACCGTGAGCGGAAGTGTGCGTCATCGCAAAAAGTGTGGGTTATCAAGTTACCCCACACTTTTACCGATAATCCACACTTTTGTCGATAACTCAACACTTTTGACACTTCCGGATCACGCGATGGGAACGCACACACCACAACCAAAATTATACAGAGTTAAAACCGTAACGCTATGAAAACGTACAAAAGGAATTACTTAACTTGCCGGGATATCCCTAATGAAATCCTTTACCTGCTAACGCTCACATGTCTGGCTGGCCAATTCCAAGTTTATTCCCTCCGTCTAACTCTTCTCTTCCCCCCCCTCCCCCTCCACAACCTAAAATGGAATGACTTTCATTCCTACCGATTCACCTATTAGGGTATTACTGGAGATTTGAAACAGTTCTCAAACTACAAACGAACAAAAAGAATTACTTACCTTGCGAGAATGTCGGCACAATGTCCTTCTATCCCTGCTTCATCACATATCGAAGTTTATTCTTTCCGAACAGAGCGAGCGAGCTAGCTTACAAGCTAAACTTTGCGAAACGACGCGTCGTCTAACTCCCACCCACCTTCCAGAAACTTGAGCGTAGCCTACAGTCTGCCTACCTGCCAAAGGAATCGTCCAACACCCACTCCCCCTCCACAAATTAAAATGGAATGACCTTCACCGATTTGACATAAGGTATTACCGTATTTCTTGAAGCAATTTTCACAAACACAAAACGTTTTAATTAAATAAGAATTAGCTTGACGTCCAACCGTGATTTAAATAAGTTATTGTTTAAAATCGAGCGGTTATCGATTTTTAACCAACGGGTGCGATTATTGGCCGGCTCGAGTATGCAAATAGGTCGAGGGCGGAGCCCGAGACCATTTGCATACGAGAACCGGACAATAATCGCACCCGTTGGTTAAAAATCGATAACCGCTCGATTTTAAACAATAACTATTACGTATTGGTAGATTTTTACACATGCGATTTGAAAAAAAAAATATTAAGCCATTATCAGCCTAAAGATGATGATTTATGACTACAATACCATGATTAGCTGAGCCTTTAGATTTTATATTAGTTTTGTTTTTAAAATTAGAAATTGCGCATTTATTGTAGTTGGTGTTGTATGTATTCTTTTTGTACTTTTAATGAAATCTTTAGTGGTTGTGTAAACTTGTGCTGGTTGCCTTTTGCTGAAATGGCAATAAACGTTTCTTCTCATTTTTTTTTTTTTTTTACTTTTTAGTTATTAAACCAAACATTAAAGAAAGATGCTACGACGATCCTAGTGAAGACATGAAGAAGAAGTATTGCAAATCAGAAATATGGGACGACAACGGTGAAGACAAGAAAAAATGTGAAAAAAGCTGTGCAGGTCGTCAATTGGCCCTTAGACTGTCGTTAAATAAATGGGGCCAGTCATCACAAAAATGCTGTTGTGCAGATGAAGTTACTATTGACAGTGTTGCAAAGACAAAAGAAACTAATTGCGATTTTGCATTCACAAAGGAATCAGTGTTACACATATTTGTCTTGAGTAAGTAGATTTAAACTGAATAATATGAGAGTATGTAGCTCAAGCTTTAGAACAATGTTTGTTTTAGAATGAAACGTGTTCAGAGGATCGGCACTTAAGGAGTTTTAAGAAATTGGTGACACCTTTAGAAAATATGAAAATGTGTACTGTATGTGAGAATTACAACTTCGTTGATAGCTGTTAATCTACTAGGGTGACGATGGGGATGTGTGAAATCTACGAGGTTCACGAAAGGGATGTGCAAAACTCGAAAAGTTCTAGTCGACTCGAGTTCTGATTTGGGCTCAAGCTCGAAACAACCCATTTCGAAAAACCCTAATAGAATATCTAGAATTTTTTGTATGAAGAGTTACAGAATTAAATACAGTTAGAGACAAATTTCTAAACCGGAAAAAAAAGCAATCATCAACTCATATGCTTATACTTTACGCTAGTTATAATCTTCTGTTCAGCAAATGATGGGGAGACAATGCCAACGACTTTGTTCATCGGTCCGTCGCGTTTTTCAACTCTAGTGAAATTGAAAAAAAAAAAGGCAAATTAAAACATTGGTCCCTTTCGACGTAACTCAATAAAATAATAACATTTGATCGGCGCATTTAACCACTACAGAAAGACACGCAACCATAAACGAACAGAAGTAATCCGTTAACGACTCACATTAGTGCTAAAATCACTTTGTCGTGGCACCGTGTTGCATGAATGAATAGGTCTACTCTTGAACCCAATTCTCCGTTAGCTGCCACCGCTTGTTTAATTTCGATGTTCTAGTTAGTCCATCAGACAAAAGGTAAAAAAAAATATAGTATAAGGTATAATAAAAAGTTTAAGAAAAATACCTTAAAGTTCTATTTTAGATTATCTTAGATCTTTGTTTTTAATGTTTCAAACTAATGCTTTATGTAAATTATTTTGTTTTTGTTCCCTATTTGGACCATCCTTTTAATTCTGTTTCATTGCAGTTGACAAAATCTTTTAGCAGTCTTTTTTTTTCTGTTTTCATTATCTGGTATCAGTAGACTTTTTATTTTAAAAATTAAAACCTTTTTAAATAATAAGGGTGCAAATTAGAGAAATATTGTAAACAAGAAAGGAACCTCTCTATCAAGCTTGCCAATAACACGATATTTAGGGAAACTAAATCTAGAGCTAGGTGCATGTCGAGTTTGAAGTGTCTAGGACGACAGGTTTCGCATTGGCGAACTTGTTCGTCTATTGAGTCGTGGGCGGTGTCTGCTGCAGCATTTTGCGAGGTGATGAGTACGTCTTTTCGCTAGTTACGTGCCGTGGATCAAGGATCAAGGACTGGTATTCCTTGCGCCAGGGATGTCCATGTCCGAAGCCAAACTGATGTGATATGTTGCCCCATTTTAAAAATTGCCTAATTTGAAAACTTGTTTAATATGCTTCGATTTGCTTCAATTGTACAATATTGACGAAACATTAAGTAAGCACAAGTAAACATGATTTTTTTTTACGCTCGCTACCGATTAATAATTGAACATATCCGTTATTCTTTAGTGGTATTTCCATTTAACATGGTCCCATCTTCCCATGTCCAAGGTTCCAAGGTTCCATTCCAATGTACATGGTTCCATCTTCCCATATCCCATCTTTCTAGTTTACAACCATAAATGGGATACTTCGAGCAAACTACTATGGTAACTACAAAATGACGCCTTTAATCTTATGTAGTCTGTCAATTAATAATTTCCTGGTATTTATACTAATTTCTTCATATATGATAAACAGAGAGAACGGAAATTAAAAAAAAAATAGTAATAAAGCAAGTTAAGATGAGTAAACGAATTAAGAATACATTAAAACAATATAGTGGAAGAGAAGGCGACTTAAGATAAGTTGGGTCCATAGAATATGGCTATGTATATATTTCGCTTAGGCGCAGGTATAGTTGGTTCATTTTCACAACCAATCCAAACGCAGTGAAAAAAAAATGTAAGTGACCGGATGAGAATGTTCATTTCTTGCAAAGTAGCAATGAAAAACAGCGAATGGTGAACAACTGCATTCAAAACGTGGTAGCAATGAAAACAGGACGAATGTTAAGTTATGTGAAGTGTAACACAGTTACAAAAAGTAACTAAATATTGCTACAAGCATTGTTGATGGAAAAGCATGGGTTCTAAATCTCTTAGCATAAAGAGACAGAAACAAACGTCATTGTTTCCTACTAGACCTGAGCATCTTAAACTGCATACAGCTGGTTTAGGTAAAATACTTTAAATTACCATAAATGATGTTTAAGTGAGGTATTACTGGTGAAAATTAAAACTAATTAGCAAAAACAAAAGCTAATGAAAAATAATCAAAATCATAAGAAATGCCAAAAATACTGCAGTAACACAAACCTATGATCTATGAGACATGGTAAGTGAAATGCTAATTAATATGAGAGAGCTCAGCCTGGTTGCTGGAGGTTTGCGGATCTGGCTGAACCCTTACAAAGGGGATCTTGGCAAAGTCCCCGCCAGGACTGCCGGCCAGGGTAGCGTGAGCGGTAACCATGCTCCTTTAGTGACTATGGGACGTATTCTGGCCAATTCTGGACAATCTTTTGGCCCCGACAATGATCGGAGGTTTCCCCGGGCTGGCACCTCCCTTTACCAGATATTTCTCCTTCTCTAAAAATATGGTGATGTTCAAAATTGAGCCGGTTCAGCCATACAACCATTAATTGCTTCGGCTGACTCAAAATTTCTTTAAACAATTTTTTTTTTAAATGTTGATTTACAAAAAAAAATTCCTATAGTCAACAGCGAAACAACAAACTACTTTTCATTCAGTTTTCTACATTGCTTTCAAGTATCAGGGATGTTCACTTAGTAACACACCCTTTAATTAATTAATCAGTCATCAATAAGCAATATAAGAGAAGCATCATAGCACCAGTTCAGTGCCTTAACTCTTAAAAAAGATGTGGAGTTTAATAAATCTGGAATTGCGCCTGCAGCATCTACACTAACTCTTTCCTTTTCCAGTGAGTTGTTCAAGTATTAACATTCCTTTTTGAATTGCAACCTCACCTAAAATGCGCTTGTTCCGTGCTGACTTACCATGCCAGTTATCTGACTGAACTTATATCCAGGTAAAAGCCCAGATCAGTGGTTGAATGAATATGTTGTTATCATTAAACTCTTGACTTCCTGCTCGTACAGGTTGGGGATAAACGAAAGAAACTCAAAATATAAGCTTTCTGATGGTTTCCTGGAGTCCCGAGAAAAGTGTCGAAATTAGAATCCTTGCAGTCAAGTCCTGGGGCTGTGAACCAAGAAGAAGTCAGAAGGAATTTCACAGCTAACGTTTGTATATATGCAATTTTTAAAACATCGGATTATCTGGATACGAGACTGGGAGTCAAGAGGTTAAACGTACATAGGTGTTGCACGATTAAAGTTTAACTGAAGAAGACTAAATCTTGCTAACCTAAAGTTTAAATTTACTTGATTGATAATTATGCAAAAACATACTGGTAGAAGAGTGATAGCGATCAAATAAAGTTTGGTAATTGCATTAAACTTGTGTGTTCAATTATACTTTTTATCTTTAATATAACCAGGTCCTGCAACGGTATCGCCACCAACCACAACAGGTTTGTGAATGTTGTTCAATTTTAATACAGCGTAAGCCATTTTATAACGAATGAAAAAAAAATCAGTTTTAACTCCAGAGTACAAAAAATATATAGAAAATGAAAGAGTTACAAAATACATTGGCAAAACTACTTTGGGTGTGTCTTTCAGTTGTCCTTGGTTCTTCCAAATGCTCTCAACTAGCCGCTCTTTGTGGCATTACATTCACTTCCTTAGTAATCCGACGTCTGACGATGTCTATGTTTGTACACTGCCAGTTTAGGAGTTTATTTCTTTCAATTGAAATTGCTCTACTCTTTCAAACACTAAGGAAAATGGTGAATAACATTTTTTTAAAGTAAATATTCTAGTGTAGAACACGTTTGTATTTGTATTATTCTATTTAGACTCCATGGTGGCGCCATGCAGTACATAAATTAAATACTAATTTAAATTTAAAATATAAAACTAACTGCAGGCTAAATGTAAAATATAAATATAATATGATCTATAAATATAAATTAAATACGTACTCTAGTAAAGAACACGTTTGTATTAAACAAGATGGAAAGCCAATGGGCTCGAAATTGGTTAACTAAATACGGATGCAAACCTATTTACGTTGCCTTTTGGACTTATATGTCAGACTGCCTGAGCGGGGAATCGAACCCACGACCTTTGAAATCAAAGGCCAAGGTCCTACCGCTAAGCCAGACTGACACGGCCGTAGGACCTTGGCCTTTGATTTCAGAGGTCGTGGGTTCGATTCCCCGCTCAGGCAGTCTGACATATAAGTCCAAAAGGCAACGTAAATAGGTTTGCATCCGTATTTAGTTAACACGTTTGTATTTGTATTAAACTATTATTTTAGATACTACGATGGTTTCTTGCAGCATTCGACAAATGCAACTTTTGTGCTGGATTGTAGGCAGCCTCGCAACTGTCATGCAGATAATACACACAACTTAAAAGGCCAAAGTTAAAAAGCATGTTCATTTTTCATGTGCATGACTTATGAACGAAGAATTTTATCACGATGATATTATTAATATGTATTGGTTTAGTCTTACTGATGTGATTTTAAAAAAAATATTGAGGCATTATTAGCCTAAACGTGATGCTTTACGACTGCGGTAGTATGATTAGTAAAGTTTATATTATTATTTTTTTAAATTAGACATTGCGGATTTAATGTAGTTGGTGTTATATTTCTTTTTGTCTTATTTAATGGTAACCCTGCTGACTACCTTTTCAGTGATGGATCCAGTGGTGAGTTGGGGGTACTGCTTCACTAACCCATCACTGGATCCACCACTGAAAAGGTACTCAGCAGCTGCACTCCAATTTGCGACGCCCCTTTGATAATGTGATTCACTTACCACGCCCCCCCCCCCAGTCTAGATCCACCACTGTACCTTTTTTGCTGAATTGGCAATAAAAATTTTCTTATCTTACCGATTTCTCTTTTCTTACTTTTCAGGCAATAAACCCGACATTAAAGAAGGATGCTACATAGATCCTACTGAAGACTTGAAGAAGAAATATTGCCTCTCAGGAAAATGGTTCGATAACGATTATGGAGATTGGGATAAATGTAAAGAAAGCTGCACAGATCATCAATTGGCTGTTAGACTGCGTACTGGCAAGTCACCGTTGAAATGCTGTTGTGCTGATGATGTTTCCATTGACAGTGATACAAAGAGACAAGAGATCGATTGCGATGATGCAAAAACAGCGGCATCAGTGTTACGCATAATTGTGTTGAGTAAGTAGACGTAAACTGAATAATAAGAGCTCTACTTTTAGAACAATATTTATTTTAGTTTGAAACGCGTTAATTTGTTTCACAGGACCGGAACTTGAGGAGTTTTAAGAAATCGGTCACAAAATGCCTGGTCTTCACAAAATACGAAAATGCACATATGTGCGTAACATCCTCGTTGATAGGTATTAATATACTAAGGTGACGATAGGGATGTAGTGAAATCAACGAGGTTCGCAATAGGGATGTGCGGAACTCGAAAGGTTGCGGTCAATTCAATTTCTGACTTAACCTCAAGCTCGAAACGAACCATTATGCAAAAAACCTGTTGAATTTTTCGCATGAAGCGCTACAGAACTAAATACAGTTAGAGACAAACTTCTAAACCAGAAAAAAAGCATTCATCAATCTCAGATCTTTATTTGTTAGGTTGCCTTTAGTCTTCTGTCAGCGAAAGCTAGGTAGACAATAGCAAGGACTTTGTCTGTCCGTCCGTCGCCTTTTTCAGCTAATTAAACCATCACTGCTTCTTTATAGCTTTTTCGATGTAACTCAATGAAGTCATAACATTTGATCGTCGCATTTAATCACTACAGGAAGACACGCAACCATAAAAAAACAAAATGAATCCGTTAATGACACACATTAACCCTAAAATCACGTTGTCACAACAACGTGAAGTCTCTACACCATAATGCATGAATGAATATGTGTACTCTAGAACCCAATACTCATTTAGCTGCTCCCACTTGGTTAACTTAGATATTTTGTTAATCGATCACAGACATTAGGTAAAAGATAAAATATCATACAAGGTATAATAAAAATAAGTAAAAAAAAAACTACCTGGACGTCCTACTTTAGATCAACTTAGAACATTGTTTTTAATGTTTCAAACTATTACTTTCTGTAAATTATTTTGTTTTTGTCCCTTATTTTGACCATCGAATAACTCCTTTTCATTCCATTTTACAAAATATTTCAGCTGTAAAATCCATTGTCGCTGTTTTCATTATATAGTTTCGGTAGACTTCTTTTTTTTTTTTTAACTAAAATCCTTTTACATAAGACGGGTACAAATAAGAAGACTAGTGAAACACAAGAAAAAAATGTAAAGGGACCTCTCTATCACGTTTGCCAACAAGACGACATGTAGAGAAATAGTGGCTGTTACACAGTTTGCAGTCGTGTTAAACCAATTAGATTCTGTTCAGCTACCATTCCTTTTTACACAACATAAACACATATAAAAGGAAAATTAGGTCCCTCACTTTTCCAATTTTTGAAGCTTGGTTTCTATAGAGTAGCGAGCGAGGTCGGCACCACATTATTCCTCATCATCGAAGGCCACTATTACCAAATAATTTACTCTGTGCATGCGCGGACTTCGGCTGCGCTTTGAAACCAGCATGGCTGCCATTCTCGATCCCATAAATCGACGTAACTCTGGACTAACACACTAATTAAAATGTAATGAGTACGTAGTGAAACATAAGCCGGACCGCTCCGAACTTAAAAATTGTATTCGAGTGAATTAAGCTACCGAATTCCTATCAACAACATGACGGAATATGAGCTAAGTTTGTTTATCAAGTTGCTGGATGGTCATCGCTGGCTCAAAATAGTAACGTAAACGTTCACTTTTCCTCTGCTAGTGGCAGCAGGTATAAGTTCCGCTGGCAAAAAAAATCGAACACCACATGCGCCGTTGCTGGTATGTTTGTGTTTGCGGCGTGCCGTCACTAATAATTCTGCTATTGAATTTAACCATTCCAGTACGAAGTGTAGTTAAAAATTTGAAATGGAAGTAATAACTACCCAACAAAGACCATAGCCATTAGTTAAACGTTTATTTTTAGGAATAATAAAAATTCCTAACATTGTGGTCTGAAGTGATTACCATTGGGGTTCGTCACAAAATTCGTGTAGAAAAGTGTTTTTTGTTGTTGTTGCAGATGGTTTTTTCCTGTTTTTTTTTCGTCCCATAAGTAAAAATAAGATGCCTGTAGAAAAATGCTTACCGTTACTTAAACAAAAAATATGGAGCCAAAAATAAATTTAAATGAATTACCCTACCTCCCGCCACAAAAAAAATATAACCCTTTTTCTTTTGGGGGAGAAGGGGTGTTCCGCGGCTGCCCCACCATTGCTCTCCATTGCCCAATAGAGACTTGGCTTACACGTTTTCAACAACACATTACACATACCATACAAAACCAAGCTTCACAGATCACAGTTATGTTCTTGTTAATGTTGGGTAAGCCCGTAAAACATCTTTTTCAAAACTCATAAAATTACTCTTGCCCTGATAGTTTTATCGAAATAAATATGAACAACTGCGTCAAATCACAACAAAAAACAGCGGAGCTCGAATTGGGGTTGTGGAATTATTTAGAGTTGTAATGTCATCTATTTAAAGCAAGTTTTGGACCTGGCTATAGCTTTCTCGTCGTACTGTGTGACCAATTAAACCAACATGTTTACCGCTGAATTTTATCACAACCGTACCAGTTTCCAGCTGTTTGCAATGGAAACGTAAGGCAAAACTACTTAATTTTCTAATAAGGCACAGATAAGCCAGAAGATTTCGTGTCTGCATCAAGCGACCAACCCAACTAAAACGAAATCTTGGTCGATACCGTTTTGTTTTGGCTCTGGTGCAGTTCGCGAGACAGCTGTGGAAAGCGCAAAAGAAAGCTGACGCCACGCCGCACCACGGTTCAAACAGGTTTTTCGACAGCGCTTGTGAATTGAGCAAGAATCGTCTGCCTAAAGAATAGGTATCAACTCCTACTGTTGCAGTAATGGGATGCTATGAGGGCAAACTCATACGAGGGCAAACAACATCGTTCAAACAATAACGAGTCGCCCAATGTTGCAGCCGAATGTTGCAAGCTAGTATTACACTGGCCGAACAAGGCGATGTTTCCCAAACTGGTGAAGTGTACAGAAGCTGCAAACACTTTGCTCCAATAAAAATGTACATAATTTAACAAATTTACAAAATATACTAAAATTAAAAAATGTATGATGTGCACATTACACTTTGTGCCAAAAGTGTGGAAGGTGTCTCTCTGGCACTCACTGCACCGAGGCCCTCGACGACCTAACTATGCCATTGGATCAGTACGTTAACTCTTAAAAATGCTGTGGAGTTTAAATAATGTGGAATTGTGCCCGCAGTTTCTACACCCCAAGTCTTTAATTTTCCAGTGAGTTGTTGACAATCGTTGCTGAATTGCTAGCTCACCTAAAATATGTTTTGTTTTTTTTTAAATGGCGAGTCTGGGTATGTGACTGGAAGTTTGGGGGGCAACTTACATAGGTGTTAAACGGTTAATCTTAAATTGTGAAGAAGGCTAGATCTTGTTAACCTTACTGTTATGTCCAAAGGTTTCAATTTGGATCGTTCATATGCAACAACATGCTGGTAGAAATGTGATGACGATCAAATAAGGTTTGCCACGTACATTAAACTTGTGTTTTTAATTATACTTTTTCTCTTTAATATAACTAGATCCTGCCACGAAGGATTCGCCAACACCCTCAACAGGTCTGTGGATTTTATACAATTTTAATACAGTACAAGCCATTTTATAGCGTTATGTATTTACCGAGTGTATAAAAACAAAACTCAGTTTTCACTACAGAATATAAATGTAAAGAACTTGAGAGAATAACAACATTATACATTGGTGAAAATAGTTTTAAACAGAATTTTTTAAGGAAACCCCATTGTAGTTACGGGACATTTCAAGTATACTACCTCGCCTACCAGGTAGGCATAAGACACACAAAATATTGTTACCAAATCATACTATACCTAATATTACCTGATAATAATATGTTTTTAATGACACAGGTCGTAAAGCTAAATCACCTCGAAAATTGTTAAATATTGAATACTGATGCAAACCTATTTAGGTTGCCTTTTAGACTCTAAATGTCAGACTGCCTGACGGGGAATCGAACCCACGACAAGGCCAAAAGGAAACGTCCATATGTAGCACTTAACACGCGCACATATAAACATATACTTTCCAATCGCCACTTAATTGCGTGCCATACACCAAGTGAAATAGAATAGAATACGGGATCAAGTGCGAAATGAGGGATAAACCAGAACGGAAATCCGGGTGCTCAAGCCCATTTTTTTTTTATTTAACACTTTTCGAGCCTATTTAGCATTTCGTCTGATGTATCTAGAATTTTTTTAACTAATGGAATACCGGGTGGTCTGATTTTGGGCTTGGCTGGTTAAATTACTACGTTCTTGTGCTTTAATTGGCAATGAAACGAAGTTGTCTTCCTAAAATGTCTTCGTAGAATTTAAAATAACGGGTTAATGGTGCTAATTCTACTCAGTATAACGAAATTACTTTTACAAGGTAAATTGTACAGCTTTCATCATCAAGGGGGAAGCCATAATATACCATAAGGTTTGCACGATATTAGTCCGACCTAGAGCTCAGTAAAGTTGATATACTTCCAATCTTTGATAACCGAAGAGAGTGAACGATAGGCCAATCTATCAGGTATAAAATTCAATATGGCGTGCAATGTTCACTTTGGTGTCCAGACTTGATCATTGGTCTAGTAAATTAAAAGGCTTTGCTTTTTTTATTTTTTACGGTTTATCTTAAAAGTCGATATAAACGTTAAACACTAAGAATTAAACTTTAATTTAACTTTTGTGCGACTGTTGAGAGACGTCCCCTTTAGGTCTGATTCACACATTATGAACGCATTAATGTATGTGGTGTGGACAGGGCCGGTTTTCTAAGTAAGCCCGGGAGGCCTAGGCCTACAGCGGCAATTTGGTAGGGGTGGCACAACGGCTTAAATACAAACGTACGTTAAATCAGCTTGTGCGATGTTTGCGGGCCATTGGGGAAAGTGCTTTCCATGAAAATGTAACTAAATGCTGCCACCACTCATAGTTAAATTTAAGATTAGTCGAGCTCAGTTTAAAAAAGGTTTCGAAATTCCGTGTCCCACTGAGATATCACTAGAAATAAGCTGTTGTTAATAATGCTTCCAAACCAACAACGGTACAGTACCAGTCAGCGAGATATTGAAGTTGGTGGCGACTCGTTTTTTCACAATTTCGGCGAATTGTTAGGGATATATTTATCACTAGTGTGTATTTTTTCCGTCAACCCTTTGTCGTGTTAGAACTGACTGAGGGCAGGCAAAGTGCTATTTGTATTGACCTTAACAAAAACACAACTACAGCCTACATGAATTACGAACATTTTGTTGCATTGTGACTTAGTGTAGGGTTTGTTGTCGCACATTGATCGTTGTGATGGCATAGCCATGAGAGTGTGAAACTGAGCGGGGATCAGTACAAAAAACAAACGGAAAATAGGGACAAGGCCCTTCTTAAGCAGATCCCTACGATTTCTTACTATTAACTATTATACCCTAACACCTCCTCCCCATCCCCTAACTTTAGCCTACACATTCTGTAAAAGTTTGGGGGAGGAAAGGTTTTGGGGAGTGTTCAAGAACGGCATTATGGTTAGGCCTACAGGCACGCCGTTAAACCTGAATTCCTCCCCCCCCCCCCCACAAGCGGCAAGAGCTTCAATCCGGCCATGGCTGTGGATACATACAAAAATTAGATTGTAACATTGAAAATGAATTGTTAGATTGCAATATTATGTTTTTGTTACCAAATCAAATATTCCTCATAAATCTCCAACTAAAATTTTAGTTTCAAAGTTATGTTCTTACAATGTAGTATAACCTAAAAGTTTATGCCGTGCTTATCACAAAAAACAAATGTAATATTAAATTAAGGAATGTATTTGGAAATATAACAGTAGCTTGAAGCGGATGTTAGTCTACAACATCCGGAATCGTGAGGCAATTCACTCCACTTACACTGTGTTATTTTGCACAATATTATTTACTGAATTTGAATGACTGTCCCACTGTCACATACATTTTTTTTTTAATAGGAAGGTTTTTTTTTTTTTTTGTAGTAATTACTTTTACATTCAGTTAACATTTTTCTCCACATTTACGCAATGTAAATGAACATTCAACAATAAATCGCTTTCTGCTTAACTTCTTTTACCAGGTGACGACAAAAAGAAACATATTTCTTGCCTAACAGCAGATCCAAATCACAGGGAAAATCTTTGCGGTACAGGATATGAAAATGGCATAAACTACAACGACTGTACCAGCAAATGCAATGGAAACAAACTTGCATTGTACATAGATAAGTGGTGCTGCTGCAGTAATAATGACTACAAGCAACTCGTAGGAAATGCAACATTCCAATGCCGCGATAGTGTTGGAGAAGTCAATGAATATGAGTTCCACATAAATGAATTAGGTAAATAACAATTGTGCTAAATGGTTAATAATATTTGAACAAAAAGGCTCAGATGTGAACAACCAGCAGTGTAGAGGCTAATTGTTAAAAGAAGACCTCGATTTTTTATACAAAAAAGTCTCTAAAAAGCTGAAAAAGTAAAAGCACTAGCAATTCTACTGCTAAAATTATGTCACGACCCAATGCTTGTTCAAATAATTTTCAGAGATTGGTTCGTGCCATAATTTAAGTAGCAGACTTTAAACTGGTTTTATACTTCCAAGTTTATATAGAGACCTTTTTTGTAGTGCGAAGCTTGTGGTCATAATTGTAATATTACCTTGAGAGAAAGTGGTTTGGCTACTTAAAACCATCGTTTTTTTTTCAGTAACAGATTAGTTTTTTAATTAACCTTTTTCTGTGTGTAAAAAGGTTTGCGTCATGTTTACTGGAATTGTGTGTTAAATCTGCACTGCATGGATGTCTTTCTTACCCATTATTTACGAAAATGGAAGTAAACTGTCATGTAAATCCTATAAAAAACAAAAACTGGTAAAGGGAGCCGCCAAGTTTCGAATGGTTCGGCCCATCAAAGGAGTGATATCAACACACCTAAACATTCGCCAAGTTAATAGCACCGATTAACAGTTCAAAGGTTAAAGGAAAACTAGAACATAGCTACTTTCGGTAGCAATGTTCAAGTTTTCATTTAACGTCCAAAGTATTATTCGGTGCGATTAAGTTGACGAATGTTTTGGTGTGTTGATATCACTCCTTTGAAAGACCGAATCAAACTTGGCGGCCCCTTTTACCAGCTTTGGTTTTTGATTTGATATCAGTCCTTTTTTTTAAATTGTGTATTGTGGTTTTCAACACTTTGCTACTACCGTTTGCCTAGAGGCCGAACCCTTCTCAACTTAGTCCCCTCTTTACCATGGTTGAAGTCCTCTCTCCAGCAAAACTAAACCTATTAATTTCTCCGTTTCTATTCAATATATTTCGACCAAAATTGGCCAGATAGTAGATAGCAACTTTTACCCAACTTTATACCAACTTTTACGCATTTCCGTGCAAGAGTAAATGTACGGAGCCACACGGAAATTTGAAAACTGTTCACTTCTTGTTGTAGTGGTAGTTCTTGTGTGAGACGGTTTCAGAAAAAAACTACTGAACCTACCTGAAATCTGAAACATGATCTAGGCCAGAAATTTTCCTGGGCTTCATCCTCACAGAGACCACTTTTTCGAGTGGTCGAGCCATTCCGGAGTTACAGGTCCCTAAACGATCATTTTGATTGTTTAACATTGTTTTAACCATTGTAATTAGGAAACAATGCCACTCAGCAAACTCCATACCCATTCTTCGTGCACATGTTACGCCTTTGCTAAAAAGCTGATTGTTGAAGGGCGAAATGAAAGTACGACTGTGGGTCATGGCCTCAAATAAAATTACCGTGAAAGAACCCGTGCTTCAGCTAAACGATAGAGATTTAAACCAAACTAAGCTAGAATCGATAAAATGGCGTATTTATTTCGCAGATACAGGCTTTCAGGGCTGAGTTGAATTGTTTCGAAGTGGCCAGAAACAATCGACTGCATGCATAAAGCTTTGTAGCGCGACGCCATAGCTGCAAAAAAGGTACACGGATTACAAACTAAAACGTCAATGTGCTATAAAAAAGGGGGTTATATGATTGAATTTTCACTTGTGAAAATGAACACGGATAAGAATTGATGATTATAATTAATGAAATAATAAAATGTACAATTTAGAAAATTCCATCTGTTTTGGTGCTGTGGTGTTTTACCAATCATATATTTAAAACGTAAAGCACAACATCACCTAAACAGATAGAATTTTAACCCAGTAGACAGGTGCGTGAAAATGCTATTCGTGCTAAGATTAGTCCAGCTATCTCCATGTGCAGCGGCATTCCATGAGCGTGAAGCGGTGAAGTAGATGGCATCTTCAAGCGATGGCTGACTAGGGTTGAAATCACTGATTCACCTCCTGACTCGCTGCTAGTTAAAGCGTGTGCTGGAAAGATGATTCGTCATTTTAGCATCTTAAGATTTTAGCATTTTAAGATTTTGGTAATGTTGAATCAAATGGTCTGTACACAGGAAACGAAACCCACAGTTTCTTTACCAAACGACCTTGTGACGAGGGATGACACGATAGTTAGGGGATGGACTAATCTCACGCATTTATTAGTTCCTGATGAGACATATTACATGTAAATTATGATAAATTCTGTTTACTCACATAAAAAGTACCCATTGTTAACAAAGAAGCAACAAATGGCTTTACACACAGTTTTCAATGTTGCTTTATTAAAGGTGCATGCGTCCCTGGTGGCTTTCCAGTATGACTCACTTTCGCGACGTTAGTTCAAATGAATGTAAATGTTGCCAACTTAGTCATTTTCTTATTTTTCTTTTATGCGAGGTGATTTTGCGACGTTAACTCTAACGTGTGTAAATGTTGCAAACGCTATTCTCAATGGGTCGCACAACATACCGGAAGGATTTGTGTCCCTTTAATGGTTGCAATAGTAAATGGACTGGCTGATAGTTTCAAATATCAGGGATTTCCACATTAGCAAAATACCATATAATTCGTTAATTGGTCATCAAAAAGGAGCAGTTCCGGTTCAGTACGTTAACTCTTAAAATATGTGGCGTTTGAATAATCTGGATTATGTATGCATCTCAACTAATAATGTTCTTCCCAACTAATAATCTTTTCTGAATTGGTATCTCACTTAAAATTCACTTGCTTCCGTGTCGACGTAGCTGTGTGACACGTGTGCTAATCCTATACACTTCCTTTCTTTTTAGATGTTGCCACCCCAGCAAACAACGACGCATCGACCCCATGCAGTACGTATACATTGATTAAAATATAGTGGAAGGAAGGAATTGCTCATGGAATTTCCCAATTATGCCGTCATCTTCAGGACTGTCTTGAAAGTACATGACAAAAATCAGGAGATTTAGGAAATAATGAATAAAAATACAAGTTTGAATACTAAAATGTTCACTCCCTGATTGAGTAAAAGCCTACAAACAGCAAAAGGAAGACATGGAATTTAATTTTCGGCAAATTATTGCTTGCCTTGGTCACCTAAAAACAATGCACATCATGAATACATACCCTAACATCTATTCAGACACAATAAAACGTTCATACTTACAATATAAAAACAATACACAAATAAAATTAGCAGGTGAAGCCAGAGGTCTGTCTGTTCACACCCGCCATCTTGGAATGACGTCATTCACCATTATAAAATATTGACAGGCAGATTTTTGAACAGCTCGACCCATGCCTCCATTACAGAAAATTTTTTATGCTATTCATAATCCTAACTTTATTTGTTGCTATGGAATAAGATTCCAATGCCATACGAATTTTCTCTAATGGTTCCTGGTACAGTATCCTGGTACTGCTAAAGTTGATGAAACGGTCAGTATCCACCTCGTGTTTGAAAACAGCATATTTGCTATCATTTTTCGAAATTGCACTTGCATGGTCAAGCTTGCGCCGGCCTCCAGGTCTAACACATAGCCCATTGTAAAGGGCAGGGCACCTTTCACACCTTAGGGCATACACAACTGATCTAATGGTGTCAATTTTCGGGTTACAGATGCAATTTCGAAAAATAATAGCAAGTATGCTGTTTCCAAACACGAGCTGGATACTGACCATTTCATCAACTTTAGCAGTACCAGGATACTGTACCAGGAACCATTAGAGAAAATTCGTATGGCATTGGAATCTTATTCCATAGCAACAAATAAAGTTAGGATTATGAATAGCATAAAAAATTTTCCTGTAATGGAGGCATGGGTCGAGCTGTACAAAAATCTGCCTGTCAATATTTTATAATGGTGAATGACGTCATTCCAAGATGGCGGGTGTGAACAGACAGACCTCTGGCTTCACCTGCTAATTTTATTTGTGTATTGTTTTTATATTGTAAGTATGAACGTTTTATTGTGTCTGAATAAATGTTGGGGTATGTATTCATGATGTGCATAGTTTTTAGGTGACCAAGACAAGCAATAATTTGCCGAAAATTAAATTCCATGTCTTCCTTTTGCTGTTTGTAGGCTTTTACTCAATCAGGGAGTGAACATTTTAGTATTCAAACCTACGTCGCCTGCAAAGTAAACTTGTTGGAAAGATACAAGTGTTACCAAGTTAGGAACCGATTATTATTTATGTCCAGGAAGACCAGAAGAAATTTGTGATGGCATGGATTCTTTGGACATTCTCGACAGAAGGGGTGGCGGCAAACATTTTTCAGGCCCGTCAAGGGGACTCACAAAAAGAACAATACCCAAACTGGAGAAAAAAATAATTTTTGACCTAAAAAAGACACAACATTAAAATATTCTCAAAACTCCGTGGCTTCTGGGGATCCCTCATCATGTAAGTTTTCTCAAAAAGTTTTTGCACCATGAGGTATTTTCCTTGTTCCATGTCTTGATGTTGTGAAGGGCATGGACATGCTGACATGAACTGCCAATATGTATACCTTACATGAAAAGTTATTCTACTGTCGTGAATCATGAATGTCGGTCAAAAAGTGGTTTAATTCTTTAAGCCATGGCGTTTGTTTACGATATAATTGGGAACCTGTCAATGTGCAATGCAATTTTTTCTAATTGGTACAGTGGAAATCCTTTACACTGAATGAGGGGTCTTTTTTCAGGGTATATGGAGGGTGGAGTCATCAAAAATTTGAAGGCGATATTTTCAATTCCCCCCCCCCCCCCCGCCCGAAACATAAATAATGACTAGTCCCTTACCCTGTAATTTGGATAGGCTCTGCCAGCAAGGGTTACAGTCAGTAAACACTAAGTGTTGTTCTATGTAAATTTACATGATACCAGTATGTATTGAAAAAGAACAACCATAATACAGTGTCATTAAAAAACATTTCAAAGCCGATACAAAGTAAAAGCTTTTTATACTATACTAAAACGTATGGTATAATATATTTCTAGTTGTTTTCCATTTACATAAGAATATTTGACAATTGCTTTTGGTAAGGTAAATCCTGGTGACTTTGACAGGCATTGACACCTTTTTCTAACTCTGTGCAGGCAAATTTCGTTGGTCACGTGGTCTTAAGTTTATACATGGCCTTAAGAAAATTACTGGCTATGGTAGTAAAATAACTCCGTCAGATCGCAAATTTTCTGTTTGCGAAAATTGTAGTAAAACGTTACAACGTTACAACAAGAACAAACTTTTGTAAACTGAAAATATTTAAGTAGTGATTAAGAATTAAGTACTAGGCCTAAGCGATTAACTATTATCATTGTTTTTACCTATTTTTTTTTTTTTTTTGGTATTTTAAAATGATTTTGCAAACTACAAATCCTTTTAGGACAGACGTTATACGGATGATAACCATTCTTTCCTGATTCCTGTTACCATTTTGTATGGTAATAAATTATATTTCATCTTATCGTATCTTACAACCCTAAAGCAATAGGAATGCCACAACAAAGTGCACATAAGATAGCCTACTTTTCTACATAGTATATCGTGAATGAGTAGTTGTTACGTTTTTAAACAAGATTTACTTTTCAAATTCCGGGACCAGGGGGACCGTGGTACCTTCATTCCCTGTGGACAACGGAAAACTAGTCCTTAAGTTCAGTTTAACACTTCCAGCGACTTACAGCGCAAGGTTAGATGATTTAAACCACAAAACGTATTTAGTATATGTTGTATACAGCAACTCCTACACAATGCATCCGTCGTATAAACGGAAATAATGTCACTAACAAACATTTTGAATAATGTCAACTTTTGTAGTTTAGGGCGATTGAAGTAAAACAAAACAATGCATCATTAACTGAAGTAGCAGTTTTTAATTTGAAATATAAAAGCTTGGAGTGACTTGACTTTTTGCAAGTTTGAAGGCCTATTATGCCTCAGATTGAGGACATATTCAGTTACAACGACGGGTAACTATTTTCACAATGTTTCAAAGAAGTCATCTCAACATTTATTTCTCTAATTTAAAAAAGTTTACGTAAAATCATGGTCATTTTTAGCTGCTCTTTTCCGTTAAACGTTTTAATGTTCCTCTGTTCTTGTAAATAAAGATGCTCTCAATCTGAGGCACAAAAAGGATTCGAAATTGAAAATCAATTACTGGAGGCTTAATTCGAATTTTCGCCATCTGTATACGTGATTTGAATAAACTTCATAACGAAAGATCGTGGTCCAAACCGAGGGTTCTCCCAAACAACTAGCAGAACTTTGCTATCGGAAATTTACTGTTATAGACTTCTTTATTTTAATGGCGTAAACTGTAACGTAAAAATGTGCGCGTGAAGAAGTAGAGGTTTTCAAGGCAATCAATTTTTTTTATCACGGAGATGGAATGTTTGAGAAATTGCAATATACCGAATGTACTGGGATTCACAATCACAGCATAAACACGAAACGTATCGTTTTTTTTAAAGATTTTTTCAATAGTTAAAAAGATATAAAATACAAAACACGAATGCATGAAGATTTTTTTTTAAGTTTCAAAACGTAAATGAATGGAATGGTGCCTCTGTCATGCGCAAAATGGCTAAATGCTATTGTTATTCACAAACTGCACTAACACGAGAGTAAACAAATCCGGTTGCCCAACGACCAGGAAACATCGACCACACATACTGATACAAGGTTCATATTATGATTGGTTGTTATTTCCTAGTCGGTAAGCTAAAATACCAGTTTTTTTCTGGCTCTCGATGCCGGCCGGGCAATGGTATCAATTGGCCATTCTTGTAATGACGACAGTTCTGATTGGAACAGGTAGCAATGGCCTTTCAAGCTTCAAATTAAAAAAAAATGTGTATTTCATGCTTTCATATTTTGTATTTTATCTCTTATAGCTGTTAAGAAAGCTCCGAAAATAAAGTACATGTTTTTTTTTTATTTTGTCTCTTCCGCCATTTTGGGTCCCAGTATAGTTCGAATGCTATGGTCTCTCAGTCGACTTTTTATTTTTACTTGAAATCGAAACCAAAACATATAGTAAGATGTTGCTGATGCTTTTAGGGCGTTTTTACGCAGCGACTCGCCTTTGCATTCTCGCAGCTAGAACTCAATCGCGATGGCAAAGGTGACATTGCCATGGTAACAACGCTAAATGGATTAGCTAAATCCGACATCGTTTGAGTAAATGCTTGCAGTAAATGCTTATAATCCGTGCTAATAATATAAAGAATTCCTCATGACGAAACAATTTTCCCAAACGCTTCTGAACTCACGTTATTTGCTGTTTTCGTTGCGAGGCGGCAGACATAAAACCGCCACCATGTTGGAATTCGAGGTGATTTCTAGCTTCTAGCTGCGAGAATACAAAAGCGAGTGGTTGCAGAAACGTGCCCTTATTGCTTGCAGCGTTTTCAGTTTCAGTACTGAAAATTGCAGAAAATACTTAACAGTACAGTGAGTTTTTACAGCTATTTGGTTACACGAACGGAGTCTATTTCTATCTATGATCGAGTACAGTTTTCATGCAGGTTGATCACTGATAACATCTCATACGAAAATTATTCGCTAAAGAAACTGTTCTGAAATTTCTGTTCCCCACAATAATTTATTTATAGCAAAAAGAACAAGTAATTCATTATATGTTTGATATATTATTTACTACTTTTAGCTGGTCAAACCTCAACAAAAACTACGTGTTGCGACACCGAATGGCCGAATTCTAAGGAATTGTGCAATTCTTGGTCTCAAATATCCAAGCAGGAAGAATGCGTCGCTACCTGTAAAACCAGCAAATTTGCGTTGAGCAAGGTAGGCCGTGAAGATAAATGGTATTGTTGCTGTAGTGATGACAGTAACACCAAAGCCATTACAGAACATAAATCACAGCCAATATGCAAAGCTAGCAATGAAGCCAGTATTCCTCAGTTAAATATACAAGAAACAGGTAAGTTTTAAATTTAATTAGTTGTTGAAAAGGTGTCTTCCCATTTCGCCGAAAATTAAGCCCCAGTAAAATTTGGCGAAAGGGGTGTTCCCATTTCGTCAAATCCCGTTTCGTCGAATCTAAATATTGTTTTAAAATATAACATTGGAGAAGTTACAGATGCATCCCTATTGGAAGGGAATTTGTGATTAGTTGCAGTTTCTGATGGTATATGTTTAGTGGCACCGACAATGAGACACATAATTTGGAAAAAATATATTTGGCGAAACGGGAAACGGCGAAATAGGAATTGCCGTTTCGCCAAAATTAAGACACTAATTAAAATTCGGCAAAACGGACATGAACCGTTGAAATAAATGCACCACAAAACTTAAAGTAAAGCTAAACCCTCCCATCTTAAATTTCAGTACCGTTAAATAAGACACTTAAAAAACATGTGAGAGGTACGAAAACCACTTAGGCTTTATAATTATTACGTAGTAATGTGTCTACATCTTAATTCTAGCAGACGAATTCTTCGTCCGTGCAGTCAACACAACCAAGTCTCGTTCGTGTGACGTCACACTTCATCACCTGTTGGCGCATGCGTCCAACAAGCTCAGGCAAGATCGCGCACGGCTCTCACATTCCTTACTGCTAGCGAAGAACAGATTCTTTTCAAACAAAGCGCGCGCCCCCTAATCTACTTCTCCCTCCCCATGAGCACGAAGTGGACACTGCCCGATCGCTTATCTGACCAGCATTTCGAGTTGAGTGGATTACCGCTTAGCTGAACGAACTTTCACAAGCTCTGTAGTGGTAACAATCACGGTAGCTACTTTCTTGAATACTTTAATGTAATAAATCACGCAGAGATTGAATTTTGGTTGGCACTGCTATGGTCAGAGCGGTCCGGTGTTGCAGCCGCCATGTTAGAAGCATAAGCTGGCGCGCACTCGCTTGTATGCTACGATGACGTCATCCTCCAAGGTCCAAGGTGATGAAGTGTGACGTCAGTACCATGCGAGGAAATCGCGTTTGCCTGTCTCGCGCCATGGAAACATCAAACTTAGATTCTAAATTAACTATTGCTTAATTAATACGAATGTTGGAAACTTCGCGTAACTTGCATCTTGTTTTTTTCGTACCTAACTATCAATAGTGAAATTTAAGATGGAAGGGTTTAGTTTTCCTTTAAATGAAAATGTTGTACTACTCCATTAGATACCCAATTAAGAAAAAAAAGCCAAGTTTCTTAAACTATCGACTAACCATGCAGTGTATCTTGAGGTGTGTGGTTGAATGCATATAATAATCATAAGTAGCTAAAGGGTACGGTAATTAAACCAATATTAAGATTTTTGGTTTTGGCTATTATTTGGAATCGAAATATAGTACACTTATATTAGTGGTTTTTTTTTGTTAGTCACGATGTTTTTGACCCGTAGCATTTGGCAACAAAGCATTCGTTTACTAATTAGGTAAATTAAGAAACATAGAAAGAAATAATTTTACGAAAATTCCTTTTTACTGGAGTTATGTTTTACATGTTGCCTGTATGAGTGGACAAATGATACTGGATGGTCCGAGTGGGAAACATGTCGCCCACTTGGAAACACGCAGAACAAAATCAGGTTTTCTCGTTTTTCTCCTACAGAATTCTTGTCCCACTTGCCACAATAAACTGGAGAAATGCCAAAAAAAATTATTTAAATTCACTACAAAAATGGTCCTTACCTCTTTTATCTAAATTGTTTAAAAAAATTATATCATTCTTTAAACCATAGTAAATACATATTTGTGTTCCAATGTGTTTCTTATTCAGTATAGTCCGTCAGCCATCCATCATGTCAAATTCCAGCAAGAATGTAACATTTTTTACAAGTGCAATATCATGATTTACCACTCCTCTAGTATTTCTGAATATAAGTAATTCGGATATCAGCCAACAGCCAAATTGTATACTAGTAGGTTAGTACTCTGTAGAGCTTGTTTGTCCCTCGTCTTGTCTAGAGCGAGTTTTCATTTTATATTCATTCGATAAATGACGAATTTCGTTCAGATTGGAAACTGCACTAAATCTGAATTGAAGCTTACTTGAAAATTCTGAAGTTTTTTTTGGACCCGGTTTGTTTTCAATATGATGAACGGTTTGAAAATTGCAAACCAACGACATTTTAATGCCATTTACGGCCGCCATCTTGTATAGCCACAATACAGGAATCGGACTTTAAGAAAATTTAATTAGGAATAGCCTATTGTTTGTTACAGGATTGTAATCAGTCTGTTAAAACATTTAGAAGTTACAGGCAAAAAACCGTGTCTTGGACGGCATTTTCAGTCGCCATTTTTATTTTGACCAACCTGTATGCTGGTTCTTCTGCGTAGCGTTTGGTCTATACCAAAGTTGCTTTGAATCAGATCACTTGTTAAGCCATAGTCGTGGAGCAAACAGGAAAACGGACATACAGAAAGACCAGACAGGGAAAAAAAGCAAAATGTCAGATCATTGAGTTAAAATTTATAATTTCATCTGAAATTTAGAAAACATGGCATAAATCTATCCCTAATCACAGTAAAACATTTTTATTACTTCTGTTGGAAAATGTACTTACTTATTTACTTACATACATGCTGGTTAAGCATTAATGGCATCACGGTGCAATGATGGAAAACGGCTTTGAATTCTTCAGCAAAAAGGTGCCTCCTGACGTGGCCAAAACATACTCACAATGACATTGCAGTCACAAAAAAATTTTTGGCGGATGAATTTCCGCCTTGAACCCAAGAAAAAAGCACAATGAGGATTCTAACAACGCATGGAACCTGAAAAATAAAGTACTTACTATAAAAACGAAAAAGATATAAAAATGAAAAGAGCACGTCCTGCTAAACTGTTAGTGGACCTGCCTTTTTATAAAGCGATGTGATACCACTACATGTCGTATAACATTCACTGGAAATTGATCTCCAATTTTTTTCACCTGTTCATTTCAGGAAAATCTTTGATTGATTGAAATTGTGTAAGATTCTAGTTGGAGACGAATCTTTTCAGTGGATTTTTGATGCAGTATTGAGGTTTTACTAACTAGTACATTGTGGTGGGTATAGCATTGGCATATTTTACCACCACATATTTTTTAATCGTTTCTTTCTAAGACAGTTCCATGGTCCGGCTTACGCACCGCCAGAGGTCTCTTACACCGGCCAATGTAAAGGGCCTTACGTGCCTTCATTATGTACAATAAACCACTTCCCTGGTAGGATCTAACATCGTCTTTTCAAGGAATTCCTGGAGATTTTTGCAGGTTGTTATGTTAGTGCGTGGACTGACAAAGAATCCTGAGACCACAGTACTTATGATTGGAGCGAAGAAGACTGTAGATGGTAGGCGAGTCGGTTTGGAGATGGCTAATTCCTAGTTTCTAGAAGATTTTATGAATAAACCAAAGATACCTGATTTGTAGGGCAACAGGTCGAATCTAAAGGAAGTGCAGGCAGGGGCGTGAGGGGATTGCTCAAGCTGGACCACTGTAGTGCCATAGCAAGAAACGATTAAAAATATGTCGTAACGAAACATGCCATTGCAACCTACCTCTATACACCAGCTACTGAACCCTGAATACTCCATCAAGAACACATTGAAAAGATTTGTCTTCAACTAGAATCTTACACAATTAAAGTCAATCAGAACCGTGTTATGAACACAATCAAAAACTTTCTTGTAATACACTGGTGGAAGAAATTGTACAATTAATTTCAAGTGAATGAGATATCAAAATTGGTGGTATAATGACATAACTTTCCAAAACGGCGGGTCAACTATCAGTTTCGCAGGGCGTGATCCAGCTCAGTTTATTTTCTTTTGTCGTTTTTACTGTAAGTTCTCTGCTTGATTTTTTATTTTCTTTGTGTTGCTAGCAACCTCATTATTTTTTTATTCTTGGATAGGAAAACGCGACGCAAATTCAGCCGCCGAAAATTAACTATTTTGTATCTGCAATGCATAGTGAGTGTTTTTGACCTGGTCAGGAGGTAATTTTTTGCAGAAATATTCCCCTCACTCACAAAGGAAATCAACAACAGGATTTGAATTTATTGAATGCCTACCAATACATTCTTTCGCTTTATTGTATAGTTAACCACTTTCTAAATCTTACTGGCATGAGAGTTAGATACAATTTAAGATACGATGCATATGAAGATAAAATTAATGATAATAACTCGTATCTGTGTTCTTTTTCTTTCAATCTTACCCATTTCTCCAAATGATGACACAGTATGTGGTAAGTACATCTGACGTTAGAAACGTCTTGAAACTTGTTTAGTGTTACTGATACATACATTTTTTTGTCAAATTATTTAAAAAATACAAGTTTCGTATTTTTTTCTCATTTGGTGAACACACTGTCTGTGACAAAACAGTCGTCACTAAAACAATGCTTAGAAGACGCATTCGATGCAGTCATTGACCTCGAATGCGTCTTCTGACTTCAATGATGTTACAAATAGTCTAAAAAACAAAGAGGGTGACAGCCCTGAAATTTATGTTATGCTTGCTGTTATTTTGAGGAGAAAACAAACGATCGGTTAAATTCTGATAAAAGCTACTCTATGGCATCATTTCTCAAAAAATTAGACGAAAATGTCCGGTTGTGGTTGAGGGGACTTAAAAATAAGTCGAAGAAATGTTCACAAACCAAGTGAACATGCTTTTACAACGAGGGAAAGTGTCCCATGTCCAATCCAAACTATACAGATACCCGATCATCTTTGCTCGAACTCTGGAAATCTTGTAACTGTGAGTTCATGTATGTCTATTAGCCAACATGGGAAATTAAATCTACTGTCTTCGCATGTGAAGCAATCTGTACCTACGCAAGCCAAAGTTCTGTACACCCAGGAAGCGGCCAAATAGCTCCTGAAAATAACGCAAGCGCTCCAAGGAGCGATCCGGATGGGGCACCTGAATTGTATCGACACGGAGTTACGTTAACTCCGGAATTTTTTTAAATTCTGACCCCTGTGTTGGACCCGGAATTACTGCTCCGGGTTAGTGATTTGCTTTAAAAGTGTCTAAAATAAACCGTAATTGTGGTAACACGGATTTACCGTAACTCCTGATTTTGTTGTTGATTAAAAAACGTCCCTGCCTCGCTCATTCTGCCGTGCTCGCTGCGGCTAGACATATAACATCAGAAACCGTGTTACTACAATTCCGTGTTACTACAAATCCGTGTTACTACAATTCCGGATTGTTTCAGACACTTTTAAAGCAAATTACGACTCCGTAGTTACTGAAATTGGGGGTCCAACACAGGGGTCAGTATTTATGAAAATTCCGGAGTTTACGTAACTCCGTGTCGGTATAATTCCGCCCCGCCATCCGGATATTTATGTTTCCAAATGTAACATCAAGAAAGCCTAAAAAAAAATTGTCTAGATGGGGAAACTCTTCAAACCGTATGCCAGGTTACAACAATCCTTTGGACTCAAAGGCGTCTAATCGACGTCTGAAAGGAAATAGGAGAACATCTCGATCGTCTTGAGATTCTAAATCCAACTGAAAAATATCTTGAAAAAAGGGAACCTCAGAACCCGAGAAAAAAACAAAAACTTGGCAAGAACAATCTACAATCTTGGGAGATTCCCACGTCAGATCGTTACGTGGCAGTACTTACAAAGCATCAAAAACTTGAACATGGCCTAGTTTGAAGTCAAATCAACTAATGGATGAATTGCCAGAGGTTCTTAAGGACACTGACACTCGCCCTACCATCATTATATTCGCTGAGTCAAATAATATCCCATGTGAATCACCAGATCAGATTGTAAACGACATCAACTCTGGTACGTGAAATAAGACTCACAAGACCTAAAGCCAAATTTACCTTTATTGGTCCCTTCCCACGGTTGGCCAGATGCGTGGCTTTTGAGGATTCTATTGCATGCCAGGTCAATGTGTTCCTAAGACGGATGTGCGCCTCACTTAACTGTAACTTCATTTCGATTGAAAGGCATATAGTGAAGGGTTTTGGTCTTATGGCCCATGATGGTATCCATCTTACGCGAAACGGAAAAAGTTGCTACAGGATGAACTGATTGCTGTCCATGCTAAACAGGAAAACGTAATCATGGAAATGGGACGTTTCTAGAGCATTCCCGACCATCCCACATCTTTGCTGTGCTGCCTACTGCACGGATCGCTGAACGCGAATTGTGTTGTGTGTCTTTACATGCTCGAAGCCTTGTGTCAAATTTGATTGATTTTCAACTTTTGCGTGCGTCTGGTCGCTTTGATATATTGCTTGTTGTTGAGACTTGGTTAAGTGAATCTATTGTGGATTCTATAATGACGGGTGACCACCCGTACAGCATTTTGTGCAGAGCCTATGAGTCTAGGGCGGGGGATGTTTGTATTGTTTTCAGGCGTGAACTGAACCTTGAAATGGGTGTAGCCTCCAAGGACGCAGAAGCATTTTCGATGAAACTGTCCCCTTCAAATTTAAACCTTATTGTCGGGTATATCCTGATGAATTAAATGACCAACAGCTTTTAAACACGGCTACCTTTTTAAGCCTTGCATGCAAACACGCTTGTTCAAATGTTATTATTGGGGATTATAACCTGTCATCTGTTAACTGGGAACATGGGCTTGAGGTGGATCGGGGCCACAAACTGTTTCTAAACAATATTGCAGACCTTGGTTTGCAAAATTTGTGTCTTAGCCAACTCGAGGTGACAGATAATTACCAGTTGGAGTATGATGTCCATGTTGCTGAACACCTTGGTCTGAGTGACCACTGCCTGGTAACTTGCAAGCTGCACGTCACATTCGCTCCAACTTTTGCTGCACAAAATTATCTATGGGTCTGGCATTTTGAAAGGTTGAAATTACGTCTGGGGGAGGTTGAATGGACTAAGTGTTTTTAAAGTACTGAATGAAATATAAATGAGGCCTAGAAGATCTTTAGTTCTATTCTACACCACGAGGTCGACTATTGTAGTTCAATCAGTAAAGGTAAAAAAAAACCTTGGCCTTTGATCACCCAGTTTCGAGGGACATCAGAAGGCTTGGGAACCGTAAACTGAAATTGTGGCGTATTAAAACCAACAAAAAATCCGAATGCAACTAGAGTCACACTCAATCACTGTGAATCACTAGAAATAGTCATGAACACTATGAACACATTTTCTGCACACCAACGATGGATAAATAAGTGCACGACAATTTAGGCTATGTAATAGATATCAATGAAGCAGACCTGGTTAATAATGATTGTTGCTCGAAAAGGAACAGTCCAGATATTTCGCAGACGATCAATTATTACAGAAATAATTGATCGTCTGCGAAATATTTGGACTGTTCCGTTTCGAGCAACAATCATTATTATTTCAGGTTTACTGGGTCTGCTTCGCGTATATGTGTTTTAATGTTAAGTGTAACGTAAAGCTAACTAAATCTCAAGTACATTAAAAAAAATTTTTGTTCGTAAATTTTATTTGTGAATCATAATGAATTTAGGAATTTAGGAATTTAGGAATTTAATGATTTAGGAATTTATTTTACATGTGGTTTATGTAAATTTCTGAACGGAAACTACCGGTAGAAATTTCCTGTGTTCGAAGTCAGAGCGATGGGGGATAGATGTTCCGTTACCGATGTTTGTGTTTTAAGGTAAAACTGTATTTTTTTATACTTTAATAGTTTAAAGAAGATTAGAGTACAAAAAATGCGTGATTCTAGTGTCAGTTACCTAGTTTTCGTACCGTTGGAACGAAAGGTTGCCGGGTTGGGCCACCATGGGTGGAGTCTAGGATACTACGCATGGTTTTTTTTTATTCATGTTAGTACGAAAAATGTTGCAGATTCCAAATGTGCCTGTATATGCTGCTTGCAATGGGGTGTGCTGGCTGAATTAGTATCGTGTATGGTAGTTTTGCAAAGTCGGTCATTACATGTAACATGGTGGGTTGTTGTTAACGTTAAGGAGGTTATGAGTAAGTTGGTAAGTAAGGATCATGTCCCCACAATTGAAAGCGGTTTTGAATGGTAGTAAGTTGAAGCTTACGTAGACGATCAGGGTAGGGGAGAGAACGAATGGTGGGACACCATTTAGTATGACGTCGCTGACAATTTTCAAGACGGTTTAATGAGTAAAGATTGTAAGGGTGGCAGATTTGAGAGCAATAATCGAAAAGTGAAAAAGGAAAGTTTTGAATAAGACAGCAAGAAGGGAAGGAGTGAGATCAGAGAAACCTTTAGAATGAAATGTGCCTTACGGAAAACTTTAGCAATGACATTTTCAGCATGAAGATTGAAATTAAGAGAACTGTCAACAGTGATACCAAGGATGCTTCCATATATATTTCATATGGTTAGGCAGTGCTAGGCTACGAGGTTGGGGCAGGGACAGTTCCAGTCGTGAGTGGCGCAGCAAACACGATCGGTCGAGCTCGTCGATGCATTAGCATTGAATTCAATGGGAATGATGTGATACGGTCTCATTTCGAGACGTTGTTATGGCTACATAAAGCAAATAAAATAATTTTAACAATGAAGAAAGATAATTTATGGTTCCTCTCATAACATAGTGAACTGAGAAAATATTTACTCCAGTAGAAGTATTTTTAAAAACGATTTAAAACAAGGTTCGAATACAACGCATTCACATTCTCGCCTGCTGGTTGCTAGGCAACAACAAGTAACGCAGGCAATCCATCCAAATTCAGCTGCCGAAAAGCCAAACAAACAAAATAATTGTGAAATATTGAATTAAAAACGTTAATTTTTTTTAATTAGTATAAATAAAGCAAAAACAAGACTCGTTTAGCCCCACGTGTTTAAAATTAACCACATAAGACACACAAAAAAACTGTTGGACTACGCCAACTGTTAAATCAACAGTTGCCGTCTCGTGATTTCGGCAGTTCTATTACTTTCGACAATCAAATCATGGCGAGGCGTAAACTGGTCACAGTTAAATTAACACGTGTCCGCCTGAAGCGGGTGTAAATCTAGGATTAACAAAAAACGTAGTTAATACATTGACAGTGTTTGTCAGATGCGTGCATGCATTCCAATGCTACCGCTAGTTTGTGGACATACATAGAACTAACCGGTGCAAATTGAGGTTCCAAATCAACGTCTTTTTTGTCAACTCCCGACCATTTCGTGAGATTTCTCGTATCCAGACGTTAAGCCTATATTGTTGTACGAATCTTCTTCAAAGGAATTTGTTCTGTTGACAAACATTTTGAATCCTAGCACGAAACAAGCAATCGGCACAGCCTTTCCCTTATCACCGCAACACTAATTCGGCGCCGCCGCTAACTTTAACTTGCTGCTGGCGCCATCATGTAAGCGGAACTGGCGGAGCCCCTGGCAATAGCATTGCAAACAGCGCACATTGCCAAACCATATGAAATATATATGGAAGCATCCTTGGTGATACCAAGGTCCGTATGACTAGTAACAGGAGCAATCAGCTTTCCGGACAAACAGTAAAGAAAATTCGGGTTATTATGACCAAAGTAAAGAACACGGCATTTATCAGTGTTAAAGAAATGGGAATTTGCAGTTGACCAATCAGCAACACGTTGGATGTTAACTTGAAGCAACTGGCAAGAGACGGAGTCCGAGAAAAGTTTCAAGTCATCAACATAAGAGACATTGGAGGATAGAATAACAGATAGTAAGTCAGAAATGAAAATGTGAAAAAGGAGAGGGTCAAGAACGGAGCCTTGAGGCAGTCCCGAAGTCACATGAAGCCAGGGTGCATAGAAACCATGAAGAACGACATGCTCACGTCTAGATTGGAAATACGAATTGAGTCAGGAAATGATGTCAGGGGTGAAACCAAAGCGCCCTAATTTAGTAAATAACTTATTGTGTGAGAGTGTGTCAAAGGATTTGCTAAAATCGAAAAAAAACAAGGTCACTGGGTAGGCCAGAATCAATAAGTTTTTAGCAATAGGTTCATAAGTGGAAAGGAGATTTGTAAGGTAAGAGCGTTTAGGAACGAACCCGTGTCCAGGAGAACAAGTTGACAACACTGAGTGAAAAGTTCAGAATAGACCTGCTGTTCAAGGATTTTGGAGATTGATGGAAAGAGATTGATAGGCCTATAATTAGTAACAAGGAAAGGGGAACCAGTTTTGTGAATTAGGTTAACATGAGCATGCTTCCAACGAATATGAAACGATCTAAAATTAATGGTAGATTCAGCACAATTACGAAGAAAAAAGCAAAGGAATGTTATCAGGGCCAAAAGAAAAATTATACTTAAGGGATTTGAGAGCAGAGAAGACATCAGTGGCACCAATATGAACTTTGCTAGTTGCAAACTGAATGGGTTCTGGATAAGAGGCCGGATGAAAAGTAGTAGAAAAAAAAAGAATTCATCATAGTGGCAATAGTAGAATCATCAAGGGAGAAAGTATTATCATCATTTTAATGCAACTTAAAGGAACAGTTTTTTAATATCTTTTTTAAGATAGGAAAAAAGTAGCATTAGATTTGTTTAGAGCGAAGAATCAGGTTACTTTCAAATGCAACTTTGACAAGTTTAATATGCTTAATAGCATTTTTCCTAGCTGCAAGACAATTTGTCATGTTAGATGGAGAATTAAAGGAGCGGAGTAGGATGTAAGTACGCTTTTTATGTTCAAAATGGCACGAAGTTCAGGTGTGGACCAGGGGGGACGGGAAGGAGCCGATTTCTTAGCAGGAGAAATGAAGTGAGAGATAGTATCTTGAAGAAAACCAGTAAGTTTATGAACTTGAGAGTCGAAATCAAGGCAGGAGAGCTCAGTGGACCAGTTAATACAGGAGATCATGTGGTTTATGAGTGGATAGTCCGCAGAACAAAAATGGAAAGATAAGATGGAACTGGATTTAGTACTGGAATCAATATTGAGTGAAAAAGTAAGTACATCATGGTCACCACGTCCAAAAGGTGGCGAAAGAGTAATTGGGGAAAGGTTAAAAGTGGAAGAAGAAATAAGCAAATCAAGGAGGCTGGAACATTGGTTTGCGCGATGACGAGTGAACTTCAAAACATGTTGAACGAGGTTGTGATCTTGCACGAAAGCGAGAAATTCGAGTGAGGCACTGGTGTTTAGCTCAGAACTAGTAGCACTATGCCAGTTTATATTTGGTAAATTAAAGTCAACCATGCAGAAAAAACGAACTTTACTGGTCGGTGGACACTGCATTGGTAAGCATGGCAAGAAAACTGTGCCAGTGGGTGGGGTAGCCTTTGATTGGAGTATGGTAAACTCGCCCGATGATGATGTTGACACCGTGAGGAATGAGAATGGAGAACCAAGAGATTCTTATTCTCCGAGGGAATCAGAGATAGAACCGCTGCAGGAAGATGAAATACTATTTTTGATGTAGAGGAGAACGGCGCCATGACCCTGGAGCGGTGACTGCGGTAAGCACAATAACCATTGATGTTAACAGCAGAGTGTGGAATAACAGAAGTGAGGTGAGTTTCCGAAATTCCGATAATGTCTGGTGTGTAGGATGAGTTGAAGGTTGAAGGTTATTAAGTAGTTCCATAGCATTGAAGTAAAGGCAGGAGACACAGTGGACAAAGGTATTAGATTGCAGTATTGTGTTATTTTTTTAACATATAAAATATTCCTCACAAATTTCTAACTCAAATGTTAGTTGAACAGTTATGTTCTTCTAATATAGTAGGGCCTAAAAGTTCATGTCTTATTTTTATGCTTTTATTATTTAAAAAAAAACTGAAAAGTAGAATATAAATTAAAGAATGTATTCGGAAATAGAACAGTACCTTACAGCGAAGGTAAGTCTTAAACATCCGACATCGTGAGGCAGTTCGCTGCGGTCACCATGTGTTATTTTGCACAATTGTTATTACCAAATTTGCACTGCATCATTATTTTAATAAGAGGAAGGTTGTTTTTTTGTGTGTCAAATAGGTTCTTTTTTCAGTTGAAATTTTTTCTCCACATTTATGCAACAAATATGAACATTGACCAATAAGTCGCTTTTTACTTAACTTCATTTACCAGGTGGCGGCAAAAAGAAACATTTTGTTTGTAAAGTAGACGACCTTGGTTCCCGTGTAGATCTTTGCGGTACAGAATATGAAGGAAACGTAAAATATGACGACTGTACCAGAAAATGCAGTGGAAACAAACTTGCCTTGTTCTATCCTCCGTTGAGTGGTTGGTGCTGTTGCACGAATAATGACCACAAGGAACTCACGGGAGACACCCGAAAACAATGCCTCGCTTATGTCGAAGGAGACGTTATAGGAGGAGGAGACTTCCACATAAATGAATTAGGTAAGTAAAATTGTGTTTTTAGGTTATTGAACTAAAAAGGCTCAGATGTGAACACCCAGTAATGTAGAGGCTATTTGTTAAAATCATGACCAGAGTTTCCGATACCAGAAAAGTCTCTATAAATCTGAAAAAGGCAAAAACAACTAACAATTATTCTACTAGTAAAACGGGGCGTCGGACGAACGTCTAACTGAAAAATCGTCTAATGAGATAATTGTCTAATATCTGCATAAATAAAAAATCTTAAAAATCATCTAAACGGAATATTGTATAATGGAAAATCTTCTAAACAGAATTTCATATGATGGAAAATCATCTATTCACATAAAAAGTACCTATAGTTAACAGTGAATCAACAAAGGGCTTTGCACGCAGCTTTCATGCTGATTTATTGACTGGTCGCAATAGTAACTTGACAGGCTATAAGTTTCATGTATTAGGAATTTCCACATTAGAAAGCACAATTTATTTATTAATTGGTCATTAATAAGCAAAAGGAGCATCATAATTCCAGCTCAGTACGTTGCCGCTTAAAAAAATTGTGACGTCTGAATAATGTGTAACTATGCCTGCAGCTTCGGCACCCTAACTCTTTCTTTTTCCAATGAGTTGTTCAGCTAACAATCGTTTCTGAACTGCTATATCACCTTAAATTTACTTGCTTCCGTATTGACTCTACTGCGTGACACATGTGTTAATTCTGCACAATTCCTTTCGTTTTAGATGTTGACATCTCAGCAAAGAACGAAATAAACAACACGTGCGGTACGTATGTTTATTTATTTATTTCAAATACAGCGGAAGGAGGGAATGAGTTACTTGCTTACGTGAAACGTCATGTTATTTACCTGTTTTCGTAAATGAAGATGGTTTCAATCATTCGAAATAAAAAAAAATCCAATTACTCCATGCTGAATTTTACCCCATCAATGCGAGTGATTTGCATGATACCAATAACAGTTGTTCGTATTCTAAATCGAGTTTTCTCCTAAACCACTATCAGAACCTCGGTATACATTTACTGTAGTAGTTCTTTTAGAGGCATAAACTGGAACGCAAATATATGAAGGCGAAGAAGTAATTTTCACATTAAAAATAAAGATTGATCTTCTTATCATGGAGATGAATGGTTGACGGGTTGCAATATTCCGACTGTACTAGCACATAAAATCACAGCATAAACACTAAACTTATCGATTTATTTTTAAGTTTTATCAAAAGGTATAAATATATAAAATACGACACATGAAAGCAGGAAATAATTTTTTTAAAGTTTCAAATCTGAAATGGAGGGAAATGAAATCTGCAAGGAGCCTTTGTCATTTTACGAATCTCTGAATGCTATCGTTACACAGAATTGCACCAACTCCACAGTAAACAGATTCGATTACCCAACCACCAGGAAAAATCAACCACACATACTGATACATGGTTGGTATGATAGGTTATTTTTTCTGAGACGTTAACCAAAAAGAATAGTTTTCTCTGATTCTGGTCGCGCCAGGAAACATTAGCAATGGGCCATTCTATTAATGACGACAGTTTTATGTGGAACAGGTATAAACATGTCTTTTAGGCTTTAAACTTTGGAAAGTTTATATTTCATTCTTTCATATTTGTATTCTATCTCTCTGCAGCCATTAAGAAAGCTGTGAAAATAAAGCGAACCATTTTGTTGTCTCCTGTGTCATTGTTGGTCCCAGTACAGTTCGAATACTGCAGCCTCTCAGTCGACCTTTAAAATTAAATTTTAACTTAAATTCGAAACTGAAAGCATAAAGTTATTAGTGTTTTTATTGCTTGAACCGTATTTACTATAAATTCTGAAAAACATATAAAATAACAATACGAAGAGTTTTTATGGTTGTTCCATTGCACGGAAAAATTCTATTTCCATCAGTGATCGTGTACAGTTTCCGGGTTGATCACTGTTAGCATCTCAGACGTAAAGTTTTCTCTAAAGAAACCGTTCTAAAATCCCTGTTCTCCAAAGAAATTTATTTATTTCGAAAAGAACAACTAATTCATTGCATGTTTTCTATTGATATTTATTACTTTCAGCTGGCAATACCACAACAAACACTATGTGTTGCGGCACCGGCTGGCTTGATACTAAAAAATTATGCCATTCCTGGTATAAAATATCAAAGCAGGAAGAATGCATCAGTAAATGTAACACGAGCAAATTTGCGTTGAGCAAGACGGGCCATAATTCAGAATGGTATTGTTGCTGCAGTATTTACAATAAAACCAACAACATTACACAACACCAATCAAGGAAATGCGGAGACTGCAATGTATTCAATAAAGCTGAGTTACATATACAAGAAATAGGTAAGTTTTAAATTGCATTAGTTGTAGAAAAATGGCACAACAATCACTTAATTGAAGTGTTTCCCTACAATACTGTATTTGATACCCAATTTTTAAAGAAAAAGTCAAAGTGTCTTCCACTCTCCACTGACCCTTGCAGTTTATGTTGAGGTGTGCGGTTGAATTCGTTTAATAAACACAAGCATAGGGATAAAAAAGACCATAGTAAGGTTTTGGGTTTTGGCTTACACTGGAATGGAAACAAGTATATTATTATCGTATTAGTGGGTCAGTTATAATTCACTATGTGGCCCTGTTTTGACCCATTGCATTTGGTTACAAAGCATTCATTCAATCATTCGTTCGGTAATTTTAGAAAAAAATAGACAGAAATAATTATGGAAAAGCTCCTTTCTACGAAGTGTATAGTTTGGATGTTCCCCATATTCACTGGACAAATAATACTGGAAGGCCCAAAAATGGAAACATTCCACCAACTTGGAACCTGTAAAACACAATCAATTTTACCATATTTCTCCTGACCCACTGCTTTTACGAGAATGTGATGCATCATTGCAAAAAGAAACATTTTAAATTCTTAACAAAAATGGTCTTTATCTCTTTTATCTAACTTGTTAAAAAATTATAGCTTTGTCTTTGGACTAGTAAGTACACTTTTGCGTTTCAATATGGTCTTGTTCGGTGTAGTCCATCAGTCAACCATGTTGTCAGTCTCCAGCAAGAATGTAAAATGTTTTAAATGCATTATCATAACTTACCACTACAATAATATTTCTAGGTATTGGTTGGTGAATAGTTGGTGAATAGAAGACATTACTTGTCCCTAACACCATCTAGAAGCTAGTTTTCAGTCTGTATCCATTCAACAAATGTCGAATTTTGTTCAGGCGGGGTACTTGAAGAACTTAAGTTTAAGTCTAAAGTTTTTTTGAAACCAGTTTGTTTTCAATATGATGTACGGTTTAGGAGTTAAAAGCTAAAAACATTTTGATGCCATTTGTGGCCGTCATCTTGCATTGTCACAACATGAACAGGACTTTCCTCTAAGAAAATGTAATACTGAGTATTGATCTTAACAGAGTTGCATTCCATTTGATAAAATGTTCAGAAGTTTCAAGCGAAAGGCCGTTTATGGAAGCGTTTTTCAGTCGCCATTTAAATTTTGACCAAACTGTGTCCACATCGTTCTGTCTATTGTTTGGACTGTAACAAATTTGCTTCAAATCAATCCACGTGTTAAACCGCAATCGTGGAACAGACAGCTAAACTTACAAAAAAATAGACGGGGAAAAGTAAAAATAAAAAAAAAGCGCAAAACAAAAAAAAATAAATAAATAAAAAATACATAAAAAATCATATGCCGAATGTTTGATAATAATATAGTAATAATAATGTAATTTACCACTACTAAGTGGATGGTTGCCGGAAGGGGTGTGAGACGCTAATACCGTACCATTTGGAAAAAAAAAAAGAAAAAAAACGAAGAGTGAGTCGTTCTAATGTACGTTAATTGTTGGAGGAGGAGGCTTGTGAACCGACCGTGACAGGGCTAGTGTCCCTTGAGTTGAGAAGGCTCTGGGCTGAGCTCTTTTTAACAATCTCTCTGGTGAAGAACCACGGAGATTTTGACAACTCAACATTTTTTGAGCTACGAGTCAGTGGTAAAATTCGCTGCAATCTTATGATTGTACCCATTGACTATAAAGATGTGCGAAATTAGTTTTTGGTAATCGGATTGCGCCAATTGGAGCTCACTTCCAGCTGATGTGGTTTCTTCTACAACGTTGGATCGATATAAAAAAAAACGAGCCAGGTGTTTGGACCTTATACTTGGTACCTTTTTAGACCGTTTTGAAATTTAATTATTATGTGTGCTTTTTAGAGTTAGACATGCATCATTGCTCATCCTCCATTTGATCCTGTGTGTACCATTCGACTCTTTTGTCAATAAACATTATTATTATTATAAAATTGTGAAATCGTTAAGTTAAAATGAACCTCTTTCTCATACCTCACTTTGTCAGTTAACAAAAATTGATATAAAGTAACTGGATGAGTTAGTTGTAATTTGTTTCACCTGAAGTGTAGGCAACAGGGTATAACTCCATCCCTAATTATAGTAAAACATTTTTATTACTTATGTTGGAAAACATACATATCCACCATTCAGTGAGCTTATTTACAAACATGGCTTTTAATTACTAATTACGTCACTGTGTAATGCTGGAAGACGGCTTTGAATTTAATGAATGCTTACCACCACATTTTTATCACTTTATTGTAGTTAACCACTTTCCACCAGCTCCAACTTCCGTAACCTGTTGTACGATGTACTTTAAGATCAAATGAATGATGTATAATCCATGCCTGTATGCTTTTTTCTTTCAATCTTGCCCATTTCCTCAATTGATGATTCAGTATGTGGTAAGTACACCTGACATTAGAAAACTCCTGAAACCTGTTTAGTTTCGCTTAGAAATAAATTTTTGAGTAAAGTTTAGAAATGTCAGATCTTTGATTTGACTTAAAATACTGGCCCCCACGTATTGAAAAATAAGTGGGCAGACAGAATTTTTTCCATTCTGGGAGCAGTACAGGAAAACATAAATTTTTACCTGCTGTATTTTAATGAGGGGCTTAATTTAGTTTAGTTAAATTTAGTTTTTTTTAATTACAAAACTAAAGTTAATAAAATTGGGCAATCTGGGTTGTGTTTTTTTACACTTATTTTACGGAAAATTAAAGTTTTGTTTACTTTTCGAACTATGAAAATATTCGTCTGTTACAAAACTTCGTCATTAAAACAATGCTCTTATGTGATATGCGCATACAATGAGCAAGAACTGAATAATAGAATCAATTCCTCCTTCTTCTTAATTTATTTCAACAATGTGTATTCAGCAATTTCACTAAAGTGCATCGTTTGGATAATGTAGTCACAGAATGATATTTAAAATTAGTGATGCGCTTGATACTAAATTAAAATAAATCAAAATACCATTTTTTTTTACTTTTAATACACCTATTTGCGAGGTTAGACCCTATGCAGCGTGCTTTTAAAGTAGGTTTGCTTTGAAAATAGTTACGACCCGTTGTTGCATTATTGGCCGCATGGTGTCGAGACCCAACACGAAAGACGAAAAGTGGAATATTAAGATGAGAGGTCATTGGAATGAATCAGGCGTTCACTAGGGCTACTGGTCTACTCTGATCACGGGACTGTGCGTATTCACATTGTTGGGCGCGTGGGCACGTTTGTGGCGCGTGTTTGGGACTTAGAAACCTCTTAGGAACATCAAAAATCCCATGTCGGTGCGAAAGAGATTTACAATGTGGGAGAGTTGTTCCCAGGTATACAGTGAATTGACATTGTGTTTTACACTATATTTGAATTAATGAAAATACTGTAAGTACTTTGTCACAGTTGCTCTCGAGTAGTGGCTATAGCTCAGTTGAGCTTGTGGTTGGTCAATATTGCTGATTGCGGCCGTCAGTAACACCCCCAAGACTGGTGCTACCGCCCAAGAACAGTGGTCGAATACACTAATGCCTGATCAGGTCCCAACTTGGTGGTTCTGCAAGGCCCGAAACGGCGGTACACATTATCTAGGTTCTGATGATAGAAGTGATGCAGTTTGCGGGTAAAAAACGTGCCAAGTGAGTTTAAAAATTCCGCACAGATTAAACCGAAATTTCTGCCTTTACAGCACTTGAAATTGATAAGTTAGAGTCGTAATCCAGTAAAGGCTGGAAGAAACTGTTAATAGGATCAAACCGTCCTCTTTCTTAATGGACTCTTTACGGTCTTTTTATGGTATTAATACCAAATAATTGTGTCTAGTTGCAGCAAGGCTAACGACTTCCATGACAGGGTCGTGAGCTTTAACCTAATTGACGTCAACCTAGCCTGCGACTCCGGGCAATTTACCGTAACTTTAATTGCCTCAGTGGTTTGTACAGTGCACCGTTGGATTTGCACCGGAGGGGAAGGGGAATTGAATTGAGGCATCATGGAGCATCTACAGCAAGGACATTAGAGCAAACCTCAACCAAATTACAGTGGTCCGAGTAGCAACTACGCCCACATTACACCGACGTTAAGTAAACCTCAAATATAAATGTTTTAAACTATCAGTACATCCTGCAGTAATTATAAAACAGGATAAAAGACCCATTGCCCAACAGGCATGCCAAGTCTTGTGGAAGATGAAGGCAACCAAGATGGTAACATGTCACTAGTGCATGACGGACGGTAAGTTGCCGCCAACACAATGGCATTCGGGAGGGAAATTCTCCCATAAATGGAAGCAATATGTTAGGTTAGTATGACTAATACGTAAACAGACTAACACCCCATCTTTTCGCCGACTGAGACTTACAGACGATGTCCGTTGTTTTCCGTGGTCACTAAATGCTCTGCTGTCTGCACGTACAAATGCAGTGTAGCCACCTTTTCCTCTGTTGGCATTAGTTAGCTGTGGTGTTAGTTCCGCTGACATTATTTCTCTAATCGCGACTAGCTTGCAGTCCGATTTACAACAAGAACTGGCATTAAACAAGTCGAAGAAGCCAAAACATTTGTCGCATACAACACCCGTACAGCAAATAAAAGGTCACTTCACTTTGCTCAGTCAATGGGAATTTCAAGGAGTACACGAAGAATAAGGTGAAAAAAACTGATGCAACGTATTCCAGCATCACGGTTTTATCATGTGGTTGTCTTCGTTTTCTTTAGTCGTATCTAGTGTTTGGCACAAGATAAGACGAAACTTTCTTCTGTCTCGATCTCGTCTCGGTATTAACCATGATGTCTCGAGCTTGTCTTATCTCATCTCCCAATACCTAACATTGATTTCGGTCTCATCAAGATAATTCTCACCGAGAATGTGACGATAACCCTAGTTGTGGTATTAGTTTCGATTTCATGTGATACTTCAGTGATGCCAGGTCGTAAGCCATGCGATAGAAATGACGTTCCGGGTTGTCAAGTAGGAACAGTCCAAATTGTTTTGAGATGACGAAAATGAAGTACGACTCATAAAACGCAATATAGGCAAGTTAGCTTCATTATCAAAGTAACAGGTTAATAAAATCGAAGATACGATGTGCATCACATACTTGTCGCCGCAATGGTTGAAGACGCGTTCTTATCTCGTTTTACGCGTTGAGCTTTTCAGTGACATACTTTGAACTTACTGTTGAGTGACTAAATAGGAACTATAAATTTTAATCTTTTTATTCAAGCAGATGAAAGTGAGTCCAACCGAAACCTAAGAGCTTAAGTGCCGTCTCAATTTGTCTCGTCCATTAATTGCATTGGTCTTATTTACAATTTATCCAAGTGATCTAGGTCTCAGCCTCGTCTTGAAATTCGAGACGAAACGAGACTGAGACAAACCTTTTCTCCTGCAAAACACTACACTCTGGCTCAAGAAAGATTTTTTTTTGCTACATGGGCGTCTTACTGTTTTAATAGAAGTAAAAGTGTTATTCGTTATTTGTTTCTGTACGATTCCATTACTATTTAAAGGTGTTTCACTTTGCACAATGGTTCGAATAGAAATGTGCAATCCGTAACACATTTATTTCTATTAGAACAGTGAGCTGTCCATAGAAGGAAAACATTCTTCGTTGATCCAGAGAATAGTCATGGCCAGTTTTTGTACAGGTGACTTTGGGCAGGATTTGATTTGAATTTATTTGTTTCTTTGCAGACGAACCAAAGAAACTACCAAATTGCTTCGAGGCAACAGACGAAAACTTTCTTAAGTCAATAGGAGATTTTGTTGGTGGCCTTTTGGGGGGAAAGAAAAAGTACAATGAAAGTACATGCCGGTCATTTTGTTCTAACTCGAAGGAGCCTATCAGTTACTTTGACGTCACCAATAAAAAATGCACCTGCCGTGCCACAATGGAATGGGAAAAGTTTAAACAACTCACTGATGATAGCTGCAACATAACGAATTGTGAAAAAAAAGGATGCGGCTTGTGGATCATGGAAACGAGTAAGTTTAATAATTGGTAACCCATTTTAATCAACACAATCAATTATGTCTGAGCTTCAAATACATTAAGACATCCTTCAAGAATAACATCGTAATGTAGCCATAGATGACTCTCACTAAAACATGTAAAGTGACAATAGTTTACTTGGTGGAGTATACCGATACTCCATTTTCGACTAGGTTAACACTATAATAGCTTTAAAAACCTGAATTTGGAACTAGTCCATTTAAAAGTATGCTATTTGCGGCATTTTCAAAGCAAAATTCGAGCAGCATTTTCCTGGCTAGCTTATATCGCGGGCCAAAATTGTTAAATATTTTATATGCTAAACAACATTACTTTACAATACAACTACCAAATGCATCAACAGAACTAAATACAGTTTTAAGTTAAAGGATTCTTTTAAACTTAAGCTAACATTCTATTAGAGTGGCACTGGGTGAAGCAGGTATTGCAGATCGGTAAGCCATCAGATCATCATCGGTAATGACAAAATGTCTGGTTACGATGTAGAATATCTGGTTAGGGTGCTTGGGAGGATTCGTCATTCCCAGTGATGAATGGAAAGAGGTGTCGTTTACTGGCACGCTCGCACAGCAACTCATCAATGGCACCTAACTTCGATATTATCAGTTACTACCTGTTACTAAACCACGCACCAACACTTACCGTGACGTGCACATCACGTGTCTGGGCTCGTCCACTCAGATGGCCAAAGATCCGCCATTCTCGTTCGTCATTGGCTAACTCATGATGACATCACGCCAAACAGCCATGGCTCGTGGTATAATTACATTTTTAACACTCATTACTGGAAAATAAAACATAGAAAAGCATGACGCTGCATCGAATTTACTCCTCAACGAACAATTCATACACGAGAGGCTCGTTCAGTCGTGGAGAAGTTTGAATCGAATTTTGGGCAGCTATGCAAGCTTCACTGCAAGGAGCCCACTGGTCGCATTTCAGTTGACCCCTAGTGAGGGCTTTCAGTATCAACACCTACTGGCATGCTACGTCGCCGGCACGTTCTGTCGTTGTTTATGTGATGGAGGGGGGGGGGGGGGAATGATGTTTAATGACGCGTCGACAGCTAGGTCATAAGCGTCAAACTTAGTAACAGTTTTATGGTGAGAACTGCACTTGCCGCAAGAGATTCTCAGGCGAGTTGACTGCTGAGGAACAGGGCCACCTGTTAGAATGTTGGATCCTCCCAAGCAACCATGGTCGAATCGGTTAAAACTAGTAATTATCATGGTTAAAGGCACATAAATCCCTCCGTTCTGGCCGCTTTACTCTGCGTCACCTACGCTAAAATATAGTTCAGACGACCGCAGCGCGCATTGCTCTACGACACTAGTCATACTCATTTCGGGGCCGCTGTAACGTGACACATCGTACGACCAAGTCGCAAACTTGAGCGAAGGATTAATTATCCTTCCTCCAGGGCCGCGGCTTGCCAGCGATGTGACGGGAGTTGTATATCGCTCGGACCGAGCCGTTTAAAACAAGCCTAATAACATTCACGCGCCACTACTGACATCTGCATCGTACCCTTAGACCAGCAAATGAAAGGTAAATCAGTTTATATAAAACTATTTCTGGTAATGTATCGAGTGAAACTGTTAAAATATACCGGAGGGAGTTATGTGCCTTTAATCCCTAAGGACTAGTTTATTGAAGCAATAACTTAATCAATGAAAGTAATAGCACGTGACGAAGTTTCGAACTTGGTAAACTTAGTGGTAATATCCAACAAGTACTTAGTTAAGAAAATCTATTTGCGTGCTTAAAACGTCGATCAGTCATAAAAAAAAATAGCCCCTAAAACTCAGATGTATGAGGAAACTAGCACGTACTGAAAATTATTCTTTCATTAATAGAATCGAAGCTGCAAATTAAAAGAGAAGTAGTTACACTTCCGTTGTACAGCATCGAGTACTGCAGTGAAAACCAGTTTGCATACATCTAGTCGAAAAAATTTAGTGTCTTCAAGCGACTGAGAATCAAACCTGGTCTTTCTGTGATTACACGGCGACTGCCACATGAATTTTTTCGTCTTGATGGCCCTCACACTGTTTTTCACTGCAATACCCTGATGCTACGACGGGATTAAGTGTGCACATTTTTAAGTGTGGTTAATAATGTTGGAAGTGACCACAATTGAGGCTTTTCTTATGCGATTTTATACGAATAGCAACTTATTTTGTTGTGTCGTGCATTTGAACTATCCCTTCTATTTTCTCTGTTCACATTCTTCTTCAAAATGAATGACAGTTTTTGATGAATGAACAACAGTTGTGAAACATGAAATTTTTTTTAATGCTGGTATTTTGAAGTTTTCAGAATTATACATGTTTACAGTGTATATTGGTTTGTACCGCAAGTCTAATTTTTTTAATTAATATTTTCAGCTTTAATTCATCTTCATCTCTAAAGCATTCTAAAAATTTGAAGCTCTTCTATGGGAATTGGACCGATTTTGAACTCTACTAAAAAAATGTTGAAACAAAACTAAGGCTAATAATAGAAATACAATCTCGCTTATCTCAGTTGGGAAGCCTCCAATCAGGATAGGGGCCGAAAGTATGTCCCTAATAGGCCAAAATATATCCAGTAGCTGATGAAAGACCCTGGTAGTATCTCATCCTACCATGCCCTTCATTAGAAGGAATAGAGGACGGCGCCTTTCTGCTGCTCCACTCCACCACTGCACTGTTACTGGGGTTGATGCTAATGACCTAGCTGTCGACCCGCCATTAGGCATCAATCCCCCCTTAACCATCGGATCAGCCACTTAGGGACAAAAACAAGGGGGGGGGGGTTGAAACTTTATGGTTCATTGACAGCGATGTCATTAGCGCAAACCTTAGTCGCAGTGCAGTGGTCCAGGTTGCCACTGCGCCACGTATTACAGAGATTTGGCACACTTCCGAAAGCTAGATCTTACCAAATGTCTGTACCTCCTTCAAAAAAAAAAAAAAAAAACCCAAACAAGAGGATAGACGCGTTACCAAACTGATGTGCTAATTCTGACTGAAGATGGAAATGGCAACGAACACCATCAAGATGGTTACTTCAACTAGCACATGATGGACCGTAGTAGCCGATGACACCAGTGATATTTAGGATATCCGCCCTCAAAAGAAATCAATATGCTAGGTTAGTTTGACTAATACATAATCGGTTCAACACCAACTCTTTTCCACAATTGCACTGGCGGGCCGAATGCCAAGTTAGGACAGTATCTTTGATGGGCCCAACTTATTGCCGGCTTGGTAGTTCCACAGAACTTGTCAAGCAGTATGCAATCTCATAAGGAAATCCGAGGGAACGACATCGAGCTCCCTTTCGACAGAACCAGAAAGGGCCCCTTTCGCAGCTAGATAAATGGACTTGCAGCAGCTCCTGTTAATTAAGCATTGCCACCATTTGGCCACCGTAACTTTCAAAGTGGCCTTGTTACTTTTTTTTTTCTAGCCGGTGATTGCGTTGTACAGTCATGCAGGAAAGTAAAGTCAGTAACACAACAGTAAAAATCACATAGGTAAAATAGCTAAGATTGGGTTAGTCTTTATTTTCGACGTAGTAGTTTTTACAGTATAATTTTCGCTGTTGTGAAACTTTGTTTCATTTCGTCATGTATATTTTGTTCATGACTAAAGAAAGTAAAAGTTGAGTTTACAGTTATGTGTGTGTACTTATTTATCAACAGGAAAATTCCGTTCAAATGGTAAAGAACCTTTTTTGAAACAACGAAACCATGTATGTTCGCATACATGGAAAACTTTTTTCGTGCAGAAAAGAAACAGCCGCATACCTTTGTACTAGTCTAGAGACACAGATTGTTTTTCGTAATGATTCATAATCCTTAAATCAATGCAATCTACATTAAAGTGTTTATCCGCACCAGGGTGAGACCCGACTTCCAAACCATTTTAGAAGTGCGACATCTTGGAAGGGAAACTGCAGAACGGTAGGAAACCTCTCTCCGTGGCTGTGAACCAGAATTCTTTCTTAAATCGTCCTCGAACTAGATTCTGTCTTACAACTAGACCACTTCCACTGCTGCTTAACTGGTAAAGGTAAACAAGCTTTGATGTAGTGGTCCAGCCTTCTTCAGCCCCTGCTTCTCCCTGCCATATTAAACTCGTTCAAACTACGTAGGGTTAACATGGGAGAATTCACGATATGACCTCTGAGAAATAATCTACAAAATTTGGCCAGGGGGCCATAAAAAGTATTTGAATACTATAAACGGTATTTTGTCTTTAGTCGAGTGTGAATTTTTCTATTTTCTTTTATTGTGAGGAATATTTGGGTCTCACTGGAAAGAACTAAAATTATTGAGGCTTCGTCTCCGTTGAGGATTGCAAGGCTAAGTTCAAGAACAACAGCGCAGTGAAGCGTTCCTTCATTAAAAACTCCACAGTTTTGACACCTGTGACATCGCTACAAAGATGGCGGCACAGGTTTGATTGCAGACTGGTATTGCTCCTGACTTTTTAGTGATTATTTACTTTAAATTTTAGTTTTGGTGTCCTTGCGGGCTTTTTAATTGTACTTTTCATATTTCATGTTTGTTTTGCTTTTTAGGTGAACAAGGACCAAAAATAAGGTTCGGAAATTAAAATTGTCTCTCTTGTATACGTCTTGTGAGCTCTATAACTCTCTCAGCAGTCTCTAAAGACCTGAATTCTTCAAACGCTCACAAACTAATTCAAGTTGGACTAAATGTATAAATCGTGTGCATTATATTAGATTATAAGACTTAGGCCTACATTAGAATTTGGTTTAGCAAAAAAAAAACTTTTAATTTAGACTTATGCTACAATGTGGTAATCTAATACATAAAGGAATGATTTTAACGTAGCTTATTAATTGACTCAGAGTTTTATGAATGTATTACCCTTTGCTAATAGTTTACCTATTAAAGATTTTTTCAGAATTTTTCCTCTGCGTCTTATCAGGAAATGACGAGGTCTGGTGCTCAACAAACAAAGCTTTGATGATAGAACAAGGTAAATATTTTGTTACTGCTGATAAATAGTAACATCGTACTTTATTGTGCACCTCAATCATTTTCGATTTAAGAAAGACAATCTTTTGTAAACGTCAAATTTAAACCCTATTGCCAAGTACCGTAGGCCATCAGTTACTTGAAGACAGGATTGTCCTTTAAAAATCAAATATTAAGATTACTTCAGGAGTATATGAACTTCCGTAGCAACGAGGAATAACCAAATATAACTAATTCTACATACTACATGGTTTAAACGATCACGTGATTACTCGGCAGCAACCAGTAATTAAAATAAAAGTTGTACCCTTGCTGACACTCAAAGTTTACAGTCTTCCAGTTTTTGACATGCCATGTCGAAAACCGTACGAAAACCGTCGAAAACTGTCAAAAAGTGACAAAAACCGTCAAAAAATGTCGAAAACCACAAAAATCAACATCGAACTGCCAGATTCTCTCAATTATAGTAGCATTTTTAGGTAGCGTGGCAATAAGTGAACTATTTATTAATTAACATGAGATAAAACATCAAAAGCTCTTAGTTTTAAATGTAATAATAATGGGTTCTTAAACAGCCTGAAAAATTTCAAAGATTCTTTGCCAGTTTAACTCCCAGTCTGTTAGGTATAGCGTGAAGCACATAGGTTTGTGCTGTGGAATGAGTGGAGATTATGAAAGTGGATCGAGTGGCTGATTGAGTAAACCGTCACATATTTGTTCAATTTAAATTGAGTATTGGCTTTGCTGGGCATAAGCACACAGACTACGACACACATCTTGTGATTATTTTAACTGACTAGGCCTAATTACTACAGATAGAAAACAAACTCTAACATTAGGGCTTAAGATTGCAACCTGTTTAGAGTGGAAACATATTTGAAAATTTGTCAATTTCTTTACCAGTTACCAGGTTGCAATCTTTATAATTCTCTACGTATTTATTTACATTTTTTCTTGCTTCAGTGGAGTATTTTAAGTTTTTGAAAGGGGTTTTTGACATGACGGTTAAAACCATGGTAAAAACCGGATAAAACCTATCGCATGTCAAAAACTTGCCAACCCTGCATTCTTCCGATAATTTTTAGATCTTTGCTGACTTAGTTCTCGAGACTTGAACATCAAGCCTTTTAAAATTTGCTTACAGTGGGCGTTTTTTTTTTTTTTTTGTAGGATAAGTCAGCCAGTAGGTTAACGAGAAGGTAACTATTCGCGTTTTACATGCTATTTCAGAGGTTGGATTCTTAAGGTGGCCGCACACCAAATTATACAATTGTCTCGCAACGAGACGTTGCAAGACTAAACGTCGCCAGCCGTCGCATCTGGTGGAGAGACCCCCACCAGACGAAACTAGAAGAAACTTCGCATTGTTGTTGTGAGACGCCTAAAGACGTCTCACGACACCGTCGCATCCGGTGTGAGGTGCTCAGCTCATTCCTATCGTTTTGGAGACGTGTGCAGCACGTTGAGACAGATTACGACAAAGTGTCCTGTCGTGAAACCAAATGTCTAATTTGGTGTGCGACAAGCCTTAGAACGACTCAGTAGAGCGAACGAGTTAACGGGCTGCCTAAGCGCCATGCAACCTGTAGGGAAGGGCGGAGGCGGAGGTTCGCCTGGGTGCCCGTTTAGAGATGGGGAACGGGTTGACGCCAAAATTAGCACACATAATTAATTTAAAAAAAAATAAGAATCTTTAGTTTTCATTGGAAAATATCGTCGATGGCTAACGTGGAATAGGGTGGAGTGAAAAAACTTTTTTTTATTTAATTGGGCTGGGTATGGAAAAGTTCCCTTTTGGTACAGAGTAAGCAGTGTTAAAAATATTTGGCCCTAGGTTAATATTTTAGGTCTGCCACAACCCACTTGAAAAGCGACATTTGGCAAAAAAATGTTTAATTTCTTTATTTACAAATTAATTTGAGCTGGGTACGGAAAAGTTTCATTTTGGTAAAAGGTAACCAAGGCTGTTGCGAATAATCTTCAGAATCCAGTAGATTCTGACAGTAACAGCTAATCCAAATTAAGCGTTAAGGCTTCTGACCAGATTAGTTACTTACGTATGGATAAATCTTTCTTGAGGGGGTGGGTGGGGAGGGAACTAAATCTACTTTTCCAGGACTACTAACGATAACATTAATAGTCAAATCGAAACCCAAGAAATTAATTGCTACATACTGTAGCTGTGTGTTTGGAGTTAAACTGCAAATTGTTAGGCAGATTACTTTTGTTTCATTAACGAGGATCCATGGATGTTCGTTAAGTAGCTTCTTCTCAAGCCGACATAACATGTCGATTTAGTGTTTATAGCATTTTAAGAACATCCATGTATCGACCTAAAACCACTTTCAACTCACTTTATTTCAAACCACCATGTTATATCGACGTAAGGACTTAAAACACCTTAACCCCGCCCCCCTATGTATCTACCTTATTTTCTAAATTGCTCTAAGTACTGCTTTGATTTCAGTTTTTCAGAATTCTAAGTAGTTGAAAAGACGCATGTAAACGTCACGAATCTAGGGCGGCAACCTGTCACTTCCTTGAAACGAAGTCGAACGCCCAGCTAGCTGAATGGAGACGTGGAAATAGAGGCGGTTTGGTCGATGCTTCATCGACTTAACGGAAACTAATTCACTCCAACTTGAATATCAATGTATCATCGCTCTCTTCATGTCGACGTAAGGTAAAGCGTCACATCGAACATCAATGTACCCTCGGTACATGTTTGTGAGGAGAATAACCACCAAACCACGATTCACCTCAGGCCAGGGAAGATATTTCAAGTTCTAAAACTTGGACAGTATGCGTACCAATTCCACTACGTTTGTATATTCCAGTTTTGATGATTACAATTTTGATGACGAAATTTCTAAGAAATCAAAGAGTTGATTTATTTGGAAAAGAGAAAAACAATAAAATGAGAAGAACAATTATTATTTTCAGTTCAGTATTACAAACCTCGAGAAAGGTAGTCCGACATCGAAACAAAAGAAAAGTTAGTGTGTTATGAAGTTTCTTCAGCCAACCATGTAATTAGGGTTTGTTTTCAGTGCTTTCATGCGTGCAGGATTCCTTTTAAACGTCTTCATCTTTTGTTGTGTTTTCCGACCATAAATAATTGCTCTAAAAGAGGGAAATTGTTACTAAGGAGAAATATTTATCCTCCTAGGCCTGAACATTCAGTAACGAGAGGGGTGTTGGGTATTGAGACCACAATAATCGTTTGAACGCTAAGTCAACATTTAGAGGTGTAACGGATAAAACAGTGCACAGAAACATAGAACTATCCGTTTTACAGACTGTGAAGAACAATGGTCACCATAACGGCTTTGGAGTCTAGTACTAAATCTGAGAAATTTACAAGATGTTCAAAATGGCACCTGTTTCCGAACAGCGATTTCAGCATTATCCCTAACGAGACTCTCTTATATTCGCGTGCCAATTTGACATACTCGAACACTGATTTCCAGATCACTGAAGACGGATCCGCATTAGTTTGTATTCCAAGTGAACTAGGTCCATCACTACATTTCCTGGATAATGTAGGGGTATTTGTGCGTTGTCTATCGTTGTTTGCCTTGTTGATTTCGATTGTTGTGGACCTTTGGGTCGTGAGAGAGATTCGTGGCAAGAGCATCAATCCCATCATTTGCCACAAGTTAACCCTAATCGTGTTTTACATATCCATGTGTGTGTGGAATGCTCATAGCTGTGGCCATGACGGACTTGAATCAGATATCGTGAACAGCTTCTGTTTATATTCAGTACGTGTTGCCTACTGCTGGATTCACGTCATATCCTTCGACATGTGGCAAACATTTCATCCAAATGGTATTATTCGTCGACCATCTGTAGTTTTGGTGATCGGGTCTTTCGCCATTCGTCGGTTCGTGAGTCAGTGTCTGTATGCATTCGGACTCCCAGCTTTTGTAGTCATTACAGCATATTGCCTTGGATTCCTACCCATTCCTGTTTTGGATGCCTGGCGCCATGCTGGCCCTCTCTATGGCAATGTGTATCAAGTAATCCTTATGAGTGCGTCCTGTTCTGTAATCGTGCTCGTCAATGCAGTCTTTTGTAGTCTCATCGTCCAAAATCTACGCTACATTCAACAACAAAACAATCGACAAATTCTACAAATTGAAGACGGGAATGAATTGTAAGTGTTGATTTACCATGCTATACTTTAAAATGTAAACACAACGTGGAAATTTAATTACTAATTACAGATTTGCGATTCTTCCTGTCGACAATTAAAATCTAATCACTGGTCGTTGGCTTCACTGATAACTACTACTGTACATCCTTCTGATGAATTAGAACGCCGATCTTTGAAATCGTAGTTTGAAATTTGATTCCCTCTGCAGCTTGGTGGGATTTATGCAAACAGTCGAACTTCAAAAAATTGGGTTCCAGTTCGGGATACGGTTTAGTTCTAGAGGGTGTTACGGTTCCGTTCCTGTTTTCTGAACAAATAGAACTTATGGTTTGGTTCACACACGTTTTAACCTTTTCGAAAACCGGTTTTCAATTCTTTTTAATGCAGGCTAACGTGATATTTAGGAGCAAATCTAATACATCCTTCAAATCAGAGAAACAAGAAAAAACCATGTGTCACGTTATCGATTTTTAGTCCTAATTTTGCCTACCAAAGCCCTCGTAGGTCTGGTCCAAACTACATCGCACTTTATTTCATTTTTTGTTTGTTATATTCGTAACCAATTCTGTATGCTACCTGCTGTAAATTGGTTAATGTGTAACTTATAGTCAATTTGTTAGACGAATTCGTTACACGTAAAAGAAAAGAAAGAAATCAAACTGTGCGTGAGTTTATGACAGGCCAAAATAATCGCAATGGTTAAAAGCACTGTGTTCTATTACATTAAATCAAATTATCATAACTTGTGCTGAATTGTCGTAATGCCAGATTGCTTTGAGGTAACACTAGTATGACTCTTCAGATTTTGAAAGATTTTATCAATCTTGATCCTAACCCCCCCCCCCCCCCGCCCCTTTACCAGGAGTGCCATACAGCGGGCATCAACTTCTCACCTTGACATCTGCCACAGTTTCTTTACCAAGCGAATCGTCAATTTATGGAATGCTCTCTCTGCTATCAATGGCGGTGCCTGTATTCTTTTCTATTTCTATTTTCAGAACTAAACTGTGATGTGATTTTCATTATGCTTGGTTTTAGTAGTAGACTACAAAACGAATTATACTTTGTGGTGATGCGTTAATCGATTTTTCTTGTTTCACTGATTTTAAGAATTTATTTTTTAAAGCAGTCGGCTACTGCTCTATATGCATTAGCATTATTTTGCGTTAATATCATTTATTTTAGAAAAATGGCGAAAAGTATCTTTAACTTTCTTCATTTTTCACTTCATCCATTAGAAGCCAGTGAAATGAGTAATAAATTTTGATTCAGTCTTTAACATTTAATGATGCAGATTATCGAGTGTAAACAGGACGGAAACCAAGTAGAATCAACTAGTGTTAAATTAATACAAATGCAATCCTATTTCCGTTGCCATTTCTATTGTGGAGTGGTTAAAATTGCATTAAAATATACATGATTACTCACCGAGTTAAAACTGGTCTATGAGATACTCAGGCACGCAGACCAGTTGTCCATTTGCAGTAGCTGACAGCGATGTGAGTCATAATTATTTGATGTGATCTTTAACGATAATCAGGAGCATATCATGGCACGTCTGCAACATTTACTGTGTTTGAGTGAATGTTACAAAGCCATGTCACAAAAGAAACACAATATTAACTGTATGGAAACATGCATTTTTAACGAAGCCGTCGGTCATTACTATAAATAAAAGTGGCAACCAGAAATGTCCTCAAGTGCTCAGTGCAGAGAGACGACGCTAAATGAGCGAGTGTTAGTGAGCTACTTGGCTAGTCGTTGGCTAAAAGGTTGCAATCTTTAGAAAATAAATGAAACAACAGTGAGAAAATATTAATAAACACCCGTCGTACCATCCGGGGACTGGTCTTTCCCGTAGTCACTGGATGCAAATGGAAGTCTTTAGGATTAGTTACACGCACCTCAGGCCTTTAAAAAAAGCAAAAATGTTTTTTTAAAAAAAAAGACTGGCGAAGATCAGCACTTCGAATCAAAAGACAAAAAGTCCAAACTTAACCGAGTGATCATTGCACTCAGCTCAGTAGCATTGACAATTACGGTAATATTCTTAAAATGAACATAAAAATAAATTTAAAACTACTATTAGTTGCGCTTACAATAGGCCAAACACCTATTTTGTAGTTTAATCATGGGACATAAAAAAGGGCTGCCACTGAAGGGATTTTTGTACTGTGCCAGTCAGCATTTTACAATAAAATTTAAGATGCATTAGCTTTCCCACTGATGAAGCTATTTTGTAGAAATTTGGCTAGGATTTTGACTATCTTATCATAAATTGAGGGACTAACTAAAACAATTATTGATTTGAAGAAGAAAAAAAATGCAATTGGATTGTTGTAGGTCAAAGATGAAACGTAAAATTAAATCTATTTTATATTCAACGGAATTATTGGCAATTAATGATAATAATACTATGAATATTGAGTTCAGCCTAATGATAGGTAAGCAACGGTCATAAATGTACCATAATAATGTGTAATTTTTTTCCTTTCAGATTTCACGTCTATTTGAAGCTGGTGGTCGTGTCAGGATTTTTGTATTTATTCCAACTAGGAGTATACATTGCAGCTCATTACTACAAATATCATTACTGGTTCATTCCTGATTGGCTGGCCCAGACTCAAGGTGTCTTGCTATTTATCATTTACAGTTGCAATCGATCAGTGCGCAGAGCACTTGCACGGAAAATACATCTTTCTTGCCAAAAAATAGTTAAAAGCAATATAAATGTTATATTACTTAGATTTACTACAACAAACAACCAATAACGTCATTATATTTGGTTAAAGTTTTTGGGCTCTGATCGTAGTTGATCAGTGGTAGAGATAAGCTAGATTTTGAAGGATTTCGTTTGATCTGTGACTGGAGACAGGCCGCCAGAAAAAGTTCCCACCGTAATAACGAGTACAATTGATCTGGATCATCCACACGAAGATTAGTGTGCTTCAGATTACTGAAAATTTGCTTAAGAAAATTGATGCCAAATGTACCAGATAAGAAAACTGGTAAAGGAAAAAAAATAACAAACGATTTACGAATCTAGGGTAGCGAGCCAAACTAAATATGATGCTGGAGTCTGTGCTTTCGCTAATGTGAAAAGAAGAAAGTTGGCCTGTTTGATATGTGACGGAGATGAGATTGTACACAGTAATTTTGTCTACAGACAAATCATGAGGACCACTGACCCGTATTTTAAAATCGTCATTGCTGGTGAATTGTCATAAGTGTAACAAATGAAATAACCAAAGAGGACTGCAAACGTAGTGCATGTTACCTTTTTTCATGAACTGAAACCTCACGAAAAACGCATACTGCACTGATCATTTTCTTGAACATTTGACCGTTCGTCTTTGGTGTGGAAATGTCCATCAGCGGCATAAGAATTGCAACCAGAAATGTCCTCAAGTGCTCAGTGCAGAGAGACGACGCTAAAGAGCGAGTGTTAGTGAGCTACTTGGCTAGTCGTTTGCTAAAAGGTTGCAATCTTTACAAAATAAATAAATTAGGATCCTGTTTAAAAAACAAGTGCACGTAAGATCTTACTCTACGAGAATGCAAAGAGAATTTACTCTAATAAAAACAGGTATAATACGGTATAAAACATTGGTTTGGAAAAATGAATTCGGAGAGAAGAGAAAAATAATAATGCTCTAAAATGTTTAAAAATTTGACAAAACAGTTCTAGAATAAGTTATTGTATCCGTAAGTTGAAGATTAGTGACTTTTCATTGTGTGAAACTATTTTTTTTATGTAGTTGGTTATTTATTGTAGTTGGGTTGAGGTTAGTTATTAATGAATTTTATAACTTAATTTGTGATTAATTTTCTTAATGCAGAGGAAAAACACGAGTAAATTCAACCTTTGTGTCAGATGTACCACCCATAACCAAAACTGGTATAAGATGCCGCCAAGATTCCAAAAAGGATCGGCCTTTGAAAGTAGTGATATCATTCAACCAGAGAAAAGTGGTTAAGGTTAATCCTATTAACCAAGTTAAATGCACCGACTAATAGTTCGAAAGGTAAATGAAAACTAGAACATTACTACTTAGTAGCAATCTTCAACTTTCCATTTAACGTTCAAAGTATTATTCACTGCGATTAACTTGGCTGATAGAATTAACCTTGGCGGCCTCTCCCTGGTTGAATGATATCACTGAAAGTAGGCCGATCCTTTTTGGAAACTTGGTGGCTTCTCTTTTACCAGTTTACGTTAATCTGACAGTAAAATCTAGTTGAATTCGTAATTTTTTTAATTAAAAATAAGTTTTATATGAAAATATAATATTCGAAAAATTCTCAAAATTAATTTTTTGTCTGTTATTATTATGCTTGAAGTTTTTTGTTTCATTGTAATGTTAAACGTTGAATATCAGAATATTCAATGGATTGCAAATTCTGTGTCGACATGAATTTTATATGGGGGTTCATAACAAAAACGCCTACCTGACTGTTGTTTTTATTACATTTTAGTTAATATTCTACTTAAGTAAACTTGACGCTTGAAAGTTGAAGCTGTCAGTATCAGTACTCGCTATCTGTAGTGTTTTCAATAGACTTTCTAGAAAAGCATTGCCTCCTAGTTCCTTGGCTTGGTCTTTCAGTTGCTGAATATGTCAGGAGAAAGGCATACAAGCAAACGGTGCATTCATCACACTTTTTGCATGAAACTCGACACAAGATGGGTGTAAGGAAATAGAATATTATAGGATATTTTAATGATCAATCTTGTCTTTTTGTTAAAAACTAGGCACGTTTTCTGTGCAATTAGTGCTAACTAGCTGGTGCGGAGTGCTACTTACTTAATTTGGCTACAGGAGATCATCTGCAGACATTCTCTCAATATACGTGACATTCCTTCATATTCTCTCGATACTCGTCATATTCCCTCATTTCAATACACGTGGTATTTCCTCATATTCTCTCGCTACACGTGGCATGCCCTCGTATTCTCCATTACACCTGGTATTCTCTCATATTCTCTCCATACACGTGGTATTTCCTCATATTCCCTCGAAACACGTGGTATCCCCTCATATTCTCCAATACACGTGGTATTCCCTTATATTCTCTCAATAATCGTGGTATTCTCTCATATTCTCTCAATACTTATGGTATTTCCGCATATTCTCTCAATACTCTTGGTATTCTCTCATCATATTCTCTCAATACTCGTGATTTTCCCTCATATTCTCTCAATACTCATAGTATTCGCTCATATTCTCTCAATACTCGTAGTATTCCCTCATATTCGCTCAATAATCCTTATATTCCCTCATATACTCTCAATACTAGAATACTAGTGGTATACCCTCGTATTCTCTCAATACTCATGGTATTTCCGCATATTCTCTTAATAATCATGGTATTCCCTCATAGTCTCTCAAAGATCGTAGTATTCCTTCATATTCTCTGAATACTAGTGGTATACCTTCATATTCTCTCAATACTCATGATATTTCCGCATATTCTCTCAATACTCTTGGTATTGTCTCATCACATTCTGTCAATACTCGTGTTTTCCCCTCATATTCTGTCAATACTCGTAGTATTCCCTCATATTCTCTCAATACTCGTGGTATTCTCTCATATTCTCTTAATAATCATGGTATTCCGTCATAGTCTCTCAAAGAACGTGGTATTCTCTCTTATTCTCTCAATACTCGTATCAATACTCGTAATATTCCCTACATTCTCTCAATACTCATGGTATTCCCTCATATTCTTCCAATACTCGTAGTATTCCATCATATTCTCTTAATACTCGTGGTATTCCCTCATGATTTATTTCATAGTAAAAGTTTCAAATTTTTATGAAAATTCATATTCGAAATAATCTGATTATAGTTTTGAAACACTTACAGTGAAATAAATTGTACAATAAATGAACCTGGTGGATGGTTACCTGGTGTTCCTTCATGCACATAAAATTGATTTCTTGGTAAAACATTCTAATGTGTAGGAAGATTCTTTTTCGGTAGAATCTGCTTAAAGCTAGAAATTAAACTAAAAAATCACTTGTAGAATATTACAAAGTAAAAGCCGGAAAGTGCATGTTTATGTATGTTTGTGCACTTTCCGGCTTTTACTTTGTGACGTAATAAAGCTTAGAAACTTTTACTGTGAAATGTATGTATACGAGGGAATACCAGGAGTTCAACTGGATTAAATGTCATACAATTTATTTCACAGTAAAAGTTTCTAGTCTCAAGCAGATTCTACTGGATAAGAATCTGCATAAAGACTAGAAAATTGTACTGTTAAATAAATTACATGTGTACGAGGGAGTATTACATGTGTACGAGGGAGGGCAAGGGCAACACCAGGGCAAGAATAAACCTTGAATCACTTATTTTCCTTACTCATGTACCTCCTGTTTACAATCATTTAATTCCAGAAAGCAAATCTCTAAAAGAATATTTTCCAGTCATCAACAACCTACAACTTAACAAATTCAACAAGTTCAAGAAAAAGCCGTCTGACTAACCACCCTATATAATTTGGACCAGGCCATAGTATTCTGAACCACGTGACATCATTGCCTTCTGTTAACACTCTACTTCCGGGCGCCCATCCTATAATATGGTGTGTCATTCGGTATCATTTGGTATGTTTTATATTTTTAATATTTTAAATAATTTTAATGTTTTAGGCCTTGACCATGCCTGAAAGGTTTGTTTTTATAGACTTGGTAACTCGGCAGATACTGCTATGAATTTTTAAAATGTTTTAGTGTTTTATGTTTACCTGAAGATGAGAGGTAGTCCTCCCGAAACGTAGTGTGGTTTTTATTTGTGCACGAAACTGGCTGTAACTATATCTTATCTGCAAAAAGTGCTGAAACTTCTCAATCAAGTGAAATAGTTACGACGCGAACTCATCTATGCCAATTCTGGGGGGAAACTAAACTTAACATGGAAGTTCATGCTTTGCTTAGGCTTATCTAAGCACTCGCAATCTTTGATAGTTCTAAATTGTGACGTGTAATTGTAAGAGATGGGGGATTATGAGTCGACTCCATAAAGTAGGCATTCAATACACAAAACAGCACACTATATTTCTACCCTCTCTTGCGGGCATTACTGTAGCAAACAAAAGCATAAATACAAATTCCTCCTGACCACCAGATAACCATCAAATCCAGTGATTTAAAGTATCACAAGGCGCTTAAAAAATGCTTACCACAGTAAAAAAAAAATGAGGCTAAAATCCCACCAACCAACATCAGTCATTTCACCGGGAGTACCTCGAGGTAGGAAAGGATCTAGAATTTAAAAATTTCTAAAGATAAAAATAAAAATGAAAAAAATGTTGTAAACACATTCTCACTTAGTTGTGCGGCAGGGCATATAACATTTACTGCCACCTTTTTTAATTAGAGTATTTCTGGTTTAGACTGAGTAATCTTCCCTTGTTATGTAAAATGGTTAGTCCCTCCAGTTGCTTTCTGATACCCACGTGTGATTCGTCGAACATGATTGTTGTTGCTCTCCAGTTCAGTTTGTGTTTCGTGTTGACATTGCGTTTCCTGATGGCGTTTTCTTGGTTTTTTTGTAGGTATTTTCCGCTACTTCATGTGCACAGTTTCGGCGCCGCGTAGGGCTCTAGTTTACCCAAGGCAGAGGGCCCCACAAAGCCCCCCCCCCCTACCCCACATTTTATGGCACAGACGACTTTGGAGTTATTCTGGCAGACTGTTGCTAGAAGATGTCATGGAGGGTTGTCGGGAACTCTTGGTCAAGCTGTGGATGTTTTGGAGTGGTGCTTGAACCACCGTGAACCCATGTCTTGCAAGTTTAGCACTAAAAGTGCAGAAAAAGGTTTTGGCACGTAAGGAATTTAAGACCAGCATATGATTTCGGGTTGGAAGTAGTTGTTGGAGGGCCGGTGGAGGTCTTCGGAGTTTTTGCCTCTACATTTGTATCACTTTGTCGGATAAGTGTTGGGGGAAGGTCGATTTGAAAGTATTATCATATATCGTATATAAATTCTTGTTCTAAGCTCTTGGTGCGGCGAAATAAACTGCAGATTCGCGCACTCCACAACCGGCCAAGACGTACAGAAACAAGAACTTAAAATATGATAAATACTTTCAAAACGACTTCTTTCCCCCAACATTTATCCAAAAAGTGCTCCATACGGAGAAGCACGAACACTCCGAAGACCTCCAACGACCCTCCAACAACTACATCCCTCCCCAACTCGAAATGGTCTAAAAATTCGTACGAGCCAAAGCTTTTCCCAACTTTTAGTGCTGCACTTGCAAGACCACCACTCCCAAACATCCAGAGTTCGACCAAGAGATCCCTGCAACCCTCAATGACATCTTCTAGCAACAGTCTGCCAGAATAACTCCAAAAAGTTCGAAATTCCCTCTATGCCATAAAATGTGGGGGTAGAGGGGGACACCTGTGAGGCTTTCTGCATTGGGGAAGCCGGACGCCCAATGGGACGCCGAATTTGTGAACATGGAGCAGCTGTTCGTGCGGAAAATACCTAAAAAAAACAAAAAAACGCCGTCGGGAAACACAATGTCAACACGAAACATGAACCGAACTAGGGAGCAACAACAATCGTGTGTGTCGAATCACATGTGGGCATCAGAAAGCAACTGGAGGGACTAACCATTTAAAATAACAAGGGAAGATTACTCAATCTAATCCAGAAATACCCTAATTAAAATATTACATGCCCTGCCGTTCAACCAAGTAGTGGTCATCGCGGCTGAGTGGTGAGAGAGCTCAGCCTGGGTTGCTGGAGGTTTGCGGATCTCTCGAGCCCCTGGAAAGGGTCCTTGACAAAGTCCCCACCAGGACTGCCGTCCAGGGTAGTGTGAGAGGCTACCATGCTCCTTCAGCGGCTATGGGAACTATTACGGCCAAATCTGGACAATCTTTCGGGCTCTACGATGATTTTAGGTTTCCCAGTTCAACTCGCCAGGTTGGCTCCTTCCTTTACCAGATATTTCTTATTCTAAAAAAATGTATAGAAATGTTCAAAATTGAGCCCGCTCAGCCACACGAGCATTAAATTTCTTCGGCTGACTTACAGGCTCAAAAAAAAAATTAAAAAGCATAAATGTGTTTACAAAATTTTTTACATTTTTATTTTAATCTTTAGAATTTTTTTTAAATTCTTGATCCTCTCCCATCCCGAGGTACTTCCGGTGAAATGACTGGTGTTGGTTGATAGGCACTTGGCATCTCTCTTTTTTATTCTGGTAAGCGTTCTTTAGTTTTTTTAAAGCGCCTTGTAATACTTGTAAATCACTGACTTCGATGGTTATCTGGAGGTTAGGAGGATTTTTACATATGTTTTTGGTTGTTACAGTAGCCTGATGACGTCCTCCAAGTGACGGAAGAAATACAGTGTGCTTGTTTTGTGTAATGAAAGCCTACTTTATGGAGTTGATCCATAGTCCCCTATCTCTTATTCAAGTTTCGAAGCATTCAACCAACCGCCACTCTAACTTGTAATTGTAATTAGTTTTATTGCAGTTTATAGTATTGTTTGGATGTATTTTTTTTCGGTTCTTGGACGAAGACCGACGATGTGCCAGTGGCCTAACTAATATCAGCAAATTCAGAGGGGTTTTGTTGCTTTAAATGAAACCAAAGTTTCCTAGATTTCGTGATGATGGTAAGGAAAAATCGCTTTGAAGTGAAGTATGTTGTTGAAGATAGTAGTCATCTTTGGCAAGTAGTTGAATTACTGAATAATGATGGTAACAGTGGCGATGATATCACTACTTTAAATGTGAATATTTTAGTGGGATTTCTACTATTACGGGTTTGGGAAAGGGGTGATAATTGAGTCCAGCTGCACTCGTGGTATTCCGTCATACAAACACGATTTAATTCACAGTAAAAGTTTCTAATTTCAATGAAGATTCTTATTCAGAATGATCTGCTAAAAGTTTTGAAAAATTTACGGCGAAATAAATTGTACGATAAAGTAACACAGCTTGTTTCCTGGTGTTTCTTAGTGCACATACAATTTATTTCATGGTAAAATTTTCTAATGTTTAGGAAGATTCATATTCAGTAGAATCTGTTTAAAGCTTAGAAACTTTTACTGTGAAATGTATGTATACGAGGGAATACCAGGCGTCCAGCTGGATTAGTTGTCATACATTTTTTTTCATTGTAATAGTTTCTTACCTTTAAGCAGATTCTACTGAATAAGAATCTGCCTAAAACTGAAAATTTTAACATTAAATAAATTACACGTGTAAGAGGGTGAATCCGAAGTGAAACTAGATTAACTTAACATCCCACACCCATCGTTTATCCTCTTAGTAGAGTTCAAAGAGACCTCTTTACTTTAAAGCCTACCGTTGCAATGACGTAACAACCATGGTAATAACTAAATCCGGATATAACCACTTCAGTGCTGTAATGCAACAAACATTTTTCTTCTTAATTTAGTTATCAATCATAGTTATTAACGTTTTGTTCGTGGAACCTCAGCAAATACAATTCCTCGTAGTTTTTTCAGCTTACTATGACACTATAAAACTGCTATTGTCTTGGAATTAAAAATCATTCAGTGGAACAAGTGTAAAGCCCATTATGTTAATTACAAACACGACATACAAAGAATAAAACTGTAAAATAAATTTATATATACGCATCTTCCAAAGAACAAACAACCAATCATTGAAAATGTCAAGAGCTAAATTTTTGAAATCCTCCAACTTGAGACGAATTCATCGCCAGTGCAGGTCATTACAAAAGAAGGATATAGTGAAGATCTAGGATAAGTTCGAATCATTCAATTCAATCAGCTGAGGAAGAATCAGAGGACTTCAGCTATAAAACTTGAAGAAATACTGCCATCAGGCACGATATCTTAATTCACTTTGAACATTACTAATACAGTTCATGGAAGTATTGTTATCACAACCTAACGGTGGAAATAATACGATTAACTAGCTCTTCTTGACTAGCACTAAGCTATAAACGAAACAAACACAACGAGAATAGACCCTACGTAATTCGTGCATTGGTTTCAATATGGGAAGTTCTTTTAATTCCAGTTTGAACTACGTCAGCAATGCACCACTTTCCACATTGTTTACGGAATGCTTCAAATGGCGACTAGATCTAAAGGACGATTTTTTTCCTTTACCGAACAGAACACTCGTCCATATATTGACGAACTTCACTTATGCTTCTGGTGAATACGTAATTGGGAAAAATGAATCCGTCATAGTGTGTGTCCCAGAAGAGCTGCAACCCTACTTGTATTTCTTAGACTATCCGGGTATCTTGGTGCGCAGTTTGTCTTTCTTCGCTTTGTTATTCTCCTGTTTTGTGGATACGTGGGTGGTAACAGAGATGGAGGGTCGAAGCGTCTATCCATTTTTCTGCCACAAGTTAAGCCTCGCCTTCTTCTATGCTTGCAACATCCATTGCTACATCCTGTATTGTGGTTATCACGATTTCATAGCTGATGGGTTTGCATCTTTGTGTTTTTATTCTGTCCGTGTCTCCTATTGCTGGATCAATGTGATTTGTCTTGATATGTTGCGTACTTTTCTACCGAAGAATGTTATGCGTCGCCCATCCAGTGTGTCAATAGCTGGATCAATTATCATGTCTCGATTTGCTTGCCAAGCTATTTATGCCTTTGGTCTTCCATTTCTGCTCATGGTCATAGCTTATTTTCTCATTTACTTACCACTTCCCGTTTTGGAAGCCTGGCGGTTTGAAGGTCCTTTCCATGAAAATGTCGCCCAAGTCATCTTCATGAGTTTGACTGGCACTGCAATAGTGATAGTAAATGCAGTCATCTGTGGCTTCATCATCCGTAATCTGCGGAGAATCCGTACCAAAAGCAACTACAACATACTTCACATGGACGACCACAATGAAATGTGAGTATCATGCTGTATTATTTACACTAGTGTAATGTTTCAATATTTAGGGTGAGTTTAGCATGTAGTTAACTGACCCTTGCAATGGTATAGTACAAGGAACAGTTACTAATACCGATTTTGCATTGGTAAAGTCAAGCGGCCAGGCCGGACTGGGGCGGGCCGGCCAGTGCCAATCGGGACCAGTGCTGGTCCGGCCGGCCCGCTTTCGCATTGGTTAATTCCACGGCTCACTGATCACGATTTACAGCACCGCTACGTGTCAGTTTGTGGCTGTTGACACTTTCCACTTTCTGCCGCTACACTGCAGCACCATTCATAAACCATTCTGATTTAAGTGGTGCCGGCCGGCTCTGTCCTAATTTGACTTCGCGTTAGTTAATAAAACGGTGCCCAGCCCTCCTTTGCACGGCCAGGGCCACTTGAATTTACCAATGCGAAATCAGTATTACATACCTACATCACGTGTGCAACACTCGTATTAGAGATCAAGCCAAAAATCAATGCCAACTCCACAACGGTAACGTTAATGTTTTATTGGCAGTTGGCAATAAAAATGCATACGCAGAATTTTATTGCTGTGTCTTAATCACTTTTATTGACTGCAGCTGTGTGGTGTCAGTTACGGTAACTGCCATGGTAACTATAAACACAGACAGTGACAGGGGTTCGATGCATGCAAGTAGGACTGACAAAGCTCTTTTACCGACAATCACTTTACAAGAATTGGTTTATCAAGATAAATTAATTACGGATGCAAACCTATTTCCGTTGTCTTTTAGACTTAAATGTCAGACTGCTAAAAGTGGGTAATTGAACCCGCGATCTTTGGAAAAAGGCCAAATTCTTATCGGGCCTTGCCAGTACGGTTTAATGATAGGAATTTGCCCTTTGGTTTCAAAGGTGTTGGGTTCAGTTCCCCACTCAGACAGCCTGACATTTAAGTCCAAAGGGCAACGTAAATAGGTTTGCACCCATACTTATTTAACACTTATCGAGCCCATTTGGTTTTCTGCTCTGTTTTAACAGGACCACTTCACGGACAGTCATTTTACCTAACATTTAAGTTGAAATTAATGAAGCTGATGAAAAAGTCATTACGCATAGAAGTTTAAGAACTGAATGATAGTTTATTGAATATTGACCCAAAGTTTGTTATGTCAAACTTGTATGAGTATACAATATTCAATATTTCATAATATTTCTGCAATATTTCACATAATTGAAAAAAGGAACTTAATAATAATACTAATATGGTGAGAAAGTATAAGGCAATAATGTAAATACAAGCAAGTCCATAGTTAAAGACAGAGTGGGTCAAAGATATTATAAATTGATAACCACAGCAAAAAAGGTACAAAGTTTTATGTGAAATGAGAAGAAAAAGTGAAGGTTCATCTTCAAATAATTTTAAGGCACATATGTGCTTTTAGCGTCCTTTCTATGCTAATTGTGCTTTCTATACTACTCAACTGCAGCAGCTTCCAAGATTTATTCCTCAGCCACAAAGCATTCAGGTAGGCTTTCAGTATCAACGTAATTTTTCTTAACCCCGGCCCCCCCCCCCCCAAAAAAAAAGTAAAGATGAAACTTCATCCCCCTCCCCGAATAAAACATCTTTCCGTCCCCTCCGCCACATTCTTACTATTTCTCCGCACCCCCTCCCTGCCCCGTTCTTCCTTTTTTTTCAACACTTCCTACTTCCCAACAACCCCAGCACTTTTTCTCACTTTCTCTGCTTTTTTTCCGAATTCTCCCCTTCCCAAGTTTTGGTGCTTGCAGAACACGTCCCTAAACGCACCATTTGAACAATCTACTTTAAAGTACTTGTTCCTTATTCGTTTTTCAGTTTCTTTTTAACATTATGATATTAAAATCCTGCTCAGTTACTTAAACTAGGTTAATATTCCCATGTAATGAGCTCAAGATTGAATAAGTAACTAATAAGTAACTAATTACAAGACAGACAACTGAGTTATATTGCTGGTGTGAGGATGGTGCTACGAATGAAAAACTCGTGTTCATTTTCATTTTTAATGTGCATCATTAATTTCAACTTTAATGTTTCGTGAAAATGATAAAGTCGGTAAAGTGATCTTGATGGAAAAACAGTTATCGGTAAAACAGTTGTCGGTAAAACAGTTGTCGGTAAAACAGCCTTGTCTGTAAAATGATCGTATCGTAAAGTGTTGGTCAAATGATTGTCGGTAAAATGATTTTCGATAAATTGAACCAATCCCTAAAACGCAGCCGCTTAAAATGTAGAACAGCTCCTTACTTTCCATGTAATGCCCTTTCAGGGCTATTTGGAATACCAATCAAGTTAAAGTTAACGATGATTGCTTTACGCTGTGAGAGAAAAAAAAACGCACGGAACACCACCATTTTTTCTCCTGAGCCTTATAAAACAAACTAATACTTGTAATGATGAAACGTATCAATTTCGAACCTACCCGGATATTTTCTGAAGCCAAAGATTTTTAGACGCAAACTGCAGATTCGTCCCGGGCAACCTTTAATGATGATGAGGGACGAAGTATTGCCCAAAATAATCCAGAAGAGATTTTGTAGCTGTTGAGAGCCTGCTACCACACCACCTTGAACTGTCGTACACTGCCCTGACCTGCACTGACAGGGTACTGTTTTTGCAGCACACTGTTTTTACAAGGTATTATTTTCAGTCCTAAAGCTTTTTCAGAGAGGCTGAGTTCTGAAACCGTTCAACCACCATAACCACTTCACTGCAGAGAAAAATGCAAAATATTTCGTTCAATTTTCTCCAGTCTGAAACTGGGATAATATTGAAAGTTTCTACTCTCAAGGCGCAGTCGAATAGCTATCTTTGTTTACCGCTGTACATTACCTAAAACTATTCCAATAGGGAAATTAGTAATAATAACCGACTACAAAATTGAAATAAGAAAACGTAGCAATAAGAATAAATTAAAAAAAGATGAGTTTCTTAGTTTACAAAATTTACTCTAGTACCATTTACACGATGCAACCTGTCAGAACCGTAATCGTGATCGTACGTACCAACTAGCTGTTCCAGAGGGAGTATGGGTCTTATCGTTAATGATAGCCGCCTTTAAGTTGATTATCCGAAATGGTCTGGTCAATATACACGTTCGACCATTTGTACTTAGTTTTGTTTAGCTCTCGTTCAATTACTACAAACATTCTTGATTGAAAGGAAATGTTTGTCAAAGTTTTGTTTTAACATCGAGTTTGATAAGTCATCTGTATACTCTAAAATTAAAAAAAAAATCCGTAAAATTGTGATATAAAGCCCTGGTAATTTGGTTCCCGTTCTTTAAACCATTAAACCAAGTTGTCGACGCGCCATTAAGCCTCAATTCCCCCCCCCCATTAAAAAAAAGGCGCAGTTCCAAGTCAGAAATTGATGTGAATCAGGAGTACTGGCTTTCCACACTAATATGTCCACTGTGTCAATATGTACAAATATGTACACAATAGTTACACTGCGTCAGATTTCCTGTGAAAAACACGTTTGCATCTCTAATCATTATTCTGTACAATGTGTTTAAAACATTACGGTTCACAGTGCCGGACACAAATTACTAAATCTCTGTAACATAATTTGACGGAAATTTTTAATTGTCTATTCACTGGATATTCGGGTGAGAAGTTGGTGATGGAATACATAACTGGTTCGTCTTTGATTCACGCTACTGTGTTGAAACATAAGTGCCTAAAGATATTGCTTACTGTACTAGGTTTTGGATATTTCTACACTAATGTGGTATTAGTTGTTAATTTCCTGCCAACTTTATTTATGATTGTTTATATTAATACAGTTCCACCCTTTTCAGGATGCAAGTATATTTCAAGTTGATCCTCATGTCTGGTGTTTTGTTCATCGTCCAGCTGAGTCAGTTCATCGCTGGTCATTACGGCCACTTCACACCATATTCTCTCATCTTTGATTGGCTGGCGAATGCACAAGGAGTTTGGCTCTTCTTAATCTACAGTTGCAATGCATCAGTGAGGAGAGCAACAATCAACAAGATAAAAAAGTATTTTGTGTTGGAAGCAAAAGAAGCAAAGAAAGAATTACCTAAATACTAGTATTAACATAGATAACAGCTAAATGTTGCATTATTTTATGTATTATTTATTGTACGAAACAAGTAATTACAATGTAATATCACTAACCTTGACAAATATGTTGCAACCCTGCAATGTTGTTGGGCATTTTGCTACTATGCTTCTAAAGTAGTTGTACAAACAAATTAATAAACACGCCGCACAATTTCAGTAAAAAACATAACTAGTCCATCTTGCTTGAATACGCCTGTTAGCTTTGACCCTTTGACTACCATGAATGTACAGAAAGTCTGGTTTTAAAAGTTCTGTCATTATTTTTTTTTTCATTTGTGAGAGAGCATGAATGGCACTGTTTGAATGTATCGGATTGGCCTAATTGCACGTGTTGCAATTTTGTGGCGCTTCCTGGATTGTCAATTTTACAAGTTCTGTAGGTTGCTGACTCTATCTGGCTTCCAGTTGGCCCAAAATCTAAAACCTTCCCCACTCGGTTTGTTGTGCTTGATGTTCTTGGGCCGTCCAAAGGTACCAGGGTAAAATGGTACCAGGGCCGTAAAATGGTGCAAGAAATGGTAGGAAATACCAGCACTGCCACATCGTTGATAACTCGAAAGACACTCTATCTATATCTAGACAAATTCTTTTTACCAAATCAATAGCATCTGCATTTTTTCGTAATCCATTCGTCCATGATACGGATTCATGTAACGTTTTAATGGTTGCAATCAAGTATTTTCTCAACCCTCAAGTTATTGGTTGCAAT
>JAHWFP010001211.1:0-11933 GCA_023313725.1 Lithobius niger | reverse complement strand
CTGTCGTAATGTCCTTGCCGACCGACAATTGCAATTTTCGCTTTGCGGTTTTATTGCATTGTTGATTGTGGCTGTGACTGCTTCTGGCACGAGGGGTCTGTAATCATCTTTCTACGTTTGCGGTGTCCCAAAATGAGTCTGGCGGAATTGTTAACGGGAAACACATAATGGAACTTGTCCGTTCGAAAAAGTTAGAAACTCTTCTAACTATAGCGTTAACTATAACTATAGCGTTAACTCTTCTAACTTCTAGCTATAGTGTTAAATACCGAAACGATGCTGATGAGCTTCAAATCATTAGTTGCTAGCCAGATTAAATTCAATCACATAGGATACTTCAGGTCAAAATTTCATCCTGTAAGATGAATTCCAATGTCAGAACAGTGTTCCTAATGCAACGTCAACCAGTAATAGCTTAGGAAGAAATACGTAAACCATCCTCACATATCCCTCAGGGATACTAAAATCATTGGTATCGACGGCCACTTAGGGTCCGACACCTGCTTGTTGATTGTCACCATCTTTTTTTTTTTTAATTAAGTCGGTCGAAGCAACTTAATGCTTGTATGGCTGAACCGGCTCAATTTTTAACATTACCACACTTTTAGAGAAGAAGAAATGTCTGGTAAAGGGAGGTGCCAACCCGGGGATTCGAGCCGGGAAACTTCCGATCATCGTAAGGGCCGAAAGATTGTCCAGAATTGGCCAGAATAATTCCCATAGCTGCTGAAGGAGCATGGTAGCCTCTCACACTACCCTGGCCGGCAGTCCTGGCGGGGCCTTTGCCAAGGTCCCCTTTCCAGGGGTTGGACCAGATCCGCAAACCTCCAGCAACCAGGCTGAGCTCTCTCACAACTCAGCCACGATGACCACAAAGGGAGATGATGATGATGTTGATTGCCGTTTCCGTCTTCGCGTCAATTAGGCAATAAATCTGTCCTCCTGTCCAGGGTTTTTTAATTTTTGAAGGAGGTATGACAAGATCTAGATTTGAAATTTGTTTCACATCTCTGTAATGTGTGGCACAGTGGCAACCCGGACCACAGCACTGTGACTGAGGTTGGCGGCAATGACCTGGCTGTCTACGCGTCATTAAGTCTCATTTCTTCCCCCCCCCCCCCCCGCCCCATCGCATACCCATGTACAACTCATAGAAATTCGCTCTCTTGTATAAGAGCAATGTCAGAATTGAGTACATCCACTGTTGTTTTCTGCCATCAACGTACACGAAAGTCATTTGGTTCTGCAGTCATGCTTTGCACATTGGAATGTGTAACTGAAGTTGGAAATCGAGCTGAAAGGCATATTGACATCGAATGAAATTCTGCAGATAGTACCATCGAGCGATATCTAGGTTTTGATTGCATCAAGACTTTTTAGGTCCTTTCTTTTAAAGAAACAAACAAGCCAGATGTCTCCTTAATTATTGAGTGAAAATTTGATATATTCTCGTGGACCTGTGAGCAAGGTATAAAGTTTAACGATATTACTGCAGCTAGCTAGCACCACGGTAGAGTATAAAAGGTTACTGTTGGTAACAACCTGCCTTTAAGTTGAGCTCAAGACGAACAGTTGAGTGAACTGTATGGTGGAAATGCGGTAGGTTCAATGGAGTTCACAGAAATATTTAAGCCTTAATGGAAGATGTCAGTGGACAATGTACCCTACTTTACAGCACAGAATACAAGGCAACGTTATGAGTTACTCAAGATATATGACAAATACGGCGAGCCGCCTAATGGAGGACGAAAGGGTGTACCATCCTGGCTCATCGATATTACCCTCGAGTCAGGCTACCACTAGAACCAACCCCCAGAAGGTGGCTTTCCGGCCTACATGTATATCCGATTAGGACGTCCTGTGTTAAAACCTGGTTCCCCAAGTTCTAGGTGCTCTCGATTTATTGCGACACAACTTGCTGTATAAAAGCATCATACCCTCTTACAGCAGAGAGAGAGAGCCTTCACGAGTCTCTTCAAGACTTCTTACGACTTACTAAGTACGAATCAACCTTAGACACAAGACGGCCAAACTTAACAAGTCGTCTTTGGGAGCTCACTTCAGCTGCCAAAGTAGATCATTCTAAAGTGGCAGACAGAACAAACTGACCGAGTCTGGTACCGTGGTCTTTACGGAGCACAGTGAGTAGTGTGAACGTGGGAGCACAGTGTTTAGTCATTCAATTTTACATTGATCTACGATTAGTGTACGCGCCGCATGGGAGAACATCAAACTAATTGCTTAAGGTAAACGTAAATCATTCATCTAATGGAGGATGTGAATGGAAGACACCTAACAGCGTGAGAGGATGCGGACGAGAGATAAAACTTGACAGTTCATCTACAAGACAGCATTAATTTCGGCAAAATTTCATGATAACTGTTTATTCCAGCAAGACTATACATAGTATAATTAGGTTTTTTTTTTTGGAGTGAACCGAGGCCGAAGGCCGAGCGGAGATCAGTTTATGAATTCACTCCAATGCACGCATCACGAAATAATCACTGCATCAATTAAAACCAGATTTTGTACATTGATAGCGTTACACACAGAGATGGTCTTAAAAAAGAAAATTTTAAAAAAGGCCATGTTCTTGAGGAATAATGAAGGTGACAAAATGCACAGGTGGTATGAGCTGATCACCTATTTGCTCACCAGTAGTTTCTGAAATGAGAAAATCTTCCCCATCGTTAGTAAATGTCAAGATGGATGTAATGCGCCCTCAAATTTCTGCCAGCATTAATTCAGGAATGGACTCCAAAATTGATGCTTTCCAAAATATTCTTCATATTTGCGGGTACTTTGTCTGCTGAAAAACCAAAGTCGGAATAAGCGCTCGTCGCAACTGCTGTCAACACCATCCAGCAACAAACATGCTACGAAAGCAAATGGACAAAGAAACTAGATGCGATGAAACAACCAAAAAGATTGGCCAGAACACTCTCTTCATTGCAACACGGGTCGTTTGCAATCACTTCGTTCCATTTTGTCGTCAGTGTAACTGATGACACCCTACTTTAATGTGTAAACTTGCAGTCAAATTCCTGTTTTCCCTTCTGTTAATACTACCAGTTCAAACAAACAAACAGAAAAAAATGTATTCAACGACGAGCTAGTTTTAAACAATTTTCCTCATTTATTAGGAAACGTGTGTATCGCCCGCCAAAAGTTAATGGCAATATTCCTATCCAGATAAATTATATGGCAGCACGCTGACCACGAGACACCTGTGTCTTTAGAGCTTAGAAATTAATTTAATAAGTGCACGTGAGTTTAAAAATCGCAACGTTTCGTCCCCAGATCGGAATCATTATCAAGTGAAAAGAAGTTTAAAACAGTCAGTTTATCACAAAATACATACACTAAAACCATTGCATGCCTCCACAAGTTAAGGATACAAGGTCAACAGGCTAACAACTAAAAAATAACAAACGTCAAACGTTGGGATGCCATTGCAAGTAAGTGAAAGGTATATCAACTGACGAAAGGTTGTGTTACGCCCAAAGAGTCAATGTTCACTTTCATATTAACAAGTTTTGTTTTGGACATTAACGTCAGGCTACAAATTAAATTGTCCTTCCGTCAATATTTTTTTCTAGGCCACTGTAGTCTAGGCCTAAATTTAGAAATGTTTACCAGTAGAATCACCAGTAACCAAGGAACTGGTCTTCCTCATAAACAGTAGCTCAAAGTTCTGCAGTTTTTGAAAAAAAAAATAAGTTAAGTAGAAAAATTTTCCAACATTTCACCATAAACAAACGTAAACAAACGTATAATTTAAATATGTAAGTTTAATTTATTGTCATGAATTTTTTTAGTTTCTTGTAAGTAGTTACAAGTTTCTTACCACTTCATGGTGGCCATTTTAACAAAACTAGAGTAGCCCCCGGTATATGGTTGGATTTATAGAGCACTGTTGTGATTTCCCTTTTGCATGAAAATACTGTGATTTCCCGTTAACAATCGCCTACGCTTTCATTAGATTTAGTTAGATCCAGAGTTAAGAGACATGGAGGCCTAGATCCCTTTTGCATGAAAATGGTATGACTGGAAAAAAACATGACGTCATCGGTACTGTACCTCTTTGTTGAAAACACAGTTTGAATCAGACAAATACAGACAATATACAGACAATTCCGTTTGAAAGACATACAAACAAACAAAAGACTTAAGATTATCGAAATTCCCACTGCAAACTTCAATAGGACAAGGACTATCGAGATTCCCACTGCGGACGTCAATACCATTGCAGACACACACACAAACACTCAAACAAACAAATTTACAAACAATCAAATCTTACGATCTTACAACATTTTGGTATAGAGCAAAGTATAGTCTATACCAAAACTATCCCATACATGCATGCCAAGAGTGCGTAGACCTACACAGACTGTGTTATTCACAGACGAAAAACGCAGTAGCAAAAAAAGTCGGTCAAGTCATAATATCCAACCAAAAGACGGGTCATAAAACACGAGGGTTCTCTTTCAGCTCGGACAAGTTTAGCGAAAGAATGTCACCACACTTATTACGACCCGCTGCAGACGTCATGATTTCATAACGTTACGACCCAAAGCTTCTACCAAGCTTAAGGATGAATGCCTATATATTGGCTCTGATATTGGGATAGCAATTTCATTTTGATACCATCTGTCATAGTTCAAGCAGTAAAATGGGATCATTAAATTTGGTTTGGTTATCTTCTCCGTTTCAAACCTGTCCCAGCCAGTCTGAAAAGCTGATTCGGCAAAAAAAAAAAAGTTATCTTCGTTTATAGAGCTATAAAAACGTCTCTTCTCTTTTGGGCGAAGAAGCATTTTTTTTCTCTCTTACTCTTCTTTTCATCCTTTTCTTTGGAACTGTGAGTTCTCGAACTTGTTGAAGTTGATCGGCTGGCTACCAGTTACACGTCTAAGATTTGCAGCTTTTCAAGTGTGGATTTCTTGGTGTCAAAGCCAAGTTCCCTTCTCCGTCTAAGACTCTATGATTTACCAAAATCAAGCAGTCGTCTACTGGAACCAAGTAAAAGTGTGGACAATAATACTACCTACTAGACTACAGGAGGTTTTTACGATAGACATGGAATGAATAAAAGAAGATATAATCTAGGTAAAATCCGAATGTGAGAGTATCAATAGAGCAGTGACATTTGCCGCCATATTGGCACCAGATTGGCACCAGTATGGGTTTTGGAGGGCATAACTACAAGGTGCACTACATAAAAATGGAGGGAAAAACAACGGAAGAGCGGATTTCTTAGGCTTAAAATGACGTCGTTTTCTCCAACAACAAAAATCGCGCGTTTTAGGTCTAAGAAATCACTTTTCACAGCATCGGATTCAGTATGACGTCCTTCTGTTTCGCTCTGCAGTGCACCTTGCAGCTAATCCATTAAGGCTCCAGCAAAGAGTTATATACAATAATACTACGTCGTGTCGCTGCTCTATTGGCGTGACACAACTGTCACGTGTGTGTGTTTGAGGGGAGGGGGAAGATGGCATATAAAAGGCATTATTTCATCTTAATTCTCCATGTACATTATGCTATTACTTTCATTGCGAGGCAAAACATATTTTGTTAACAGTTGGTGCTTCTTGCCGTTAATTAGTGTATACCAACCATTGAACGATACAGTTTTAACCGATGAGATCAACACCAATACTTCGCCGACATAATACCAAGCTGAATTGATATGAAATTTGTACCTGATGATAGCTGTTTGAAACCCTGCCACTATTTAAAGTAAAGAGAGTTGGTTAGGTCACTACGTTTGGAGCCGTCTTGGAATTAATTCCAACTTGAATTTGCAACCTGACACGTTGTTTGCAATAGTAATTACTATAGAGCAGCGTCACGTGACGTCATATTGGCTACAAGAGAGATAGCTGCAAGGGGCACTAGATTGAAATGGCGGGTTAAACAACGGCACTTCTAGTCAAGGCAGTGCTTTGAGAGCGGATTTGATAGGCTTAAAAAACGTTGTTTTCTTCAATACCTTATGCTGTTAGGTTGTCATTGGAAAATAAAGATTCCACTTGCTTAAAAATGTCAGCAACTGCCAACAAATCGACAAAAATCGCGCATTATAGGTCTAAGAAAGCCACTCTTAACAGCATTGTCTTCAGTAAGACGCCCTTCGTTTCCCCCTCCAGTGACCCTTGCAGCTATCCCAGTTACTGGCTCCAGCATAGAGTTATATACAATAATACAACGTTGTCAAATCGCTGTGGGAAATCGCTGTCAACAATATTCTGATATCTACAACAATACATATAATCGGACTCTAGACCAAGAAGTGTTGCCAGGAGGTCATTGCTGGAGTTATGGGTCTTCTTAGAAAGCGGCTTAAAAATGCTTCTTAGTAGTATGAATTGGTCCAATTCATTCGGCATTCTTAGAAATCTGAATACACACAGATTTCTCAGTAGTGCGTGTGTGGGAGCATATGGTACAAACACGCCCACACAACCAACGCCACTCATCTTTAGCGACAGATATCTAAACGATACAGTACTCTCCATGGGTCAGTTTGGCATGATAGATATTAATACAGTTGTAATTTCATTCCACTGCATAAAATTCATCCACTGGTTCTTCGGTATTGTTGCTGTTTTCTGGTAACCACTACGAAATACTAATGCGACAGACAGGGGCGTCGTACACCCACAAAATTCGGGGGCACACCTTTTTCCAGTTTGGAGGTCTGGGGGAGCGCTGTAAGCTCCCCCAGCAGAGTCCTGGGCAGAGACGCGGAAGCTCACGCATTTTCAGCAAATTTAATAAGCGTGAGACAGTTAAAAGACCCAAATTGACACTTTTTAAAAGGGAGGGCTGGTGCCAGTCAGCCGGCCAACACAAGCGAAAATCATCATTATTTGGGGGAAATTGGGAGGAAGCTGGAGGGGCACGTGTCCACCCATGCCCCAATGGCACGACGCCCCTGGCGACAGAAAGCTTCAGAAATTTTATTGATCGACGGGGTTTACTGAGTAGACGACATAATGTCCTGTTTCAGAGCAGTACATAAAAGGAGTTCAATAAGAAAAAGGAATCGCAACATCGTTGATTTAATGCTAATTACTTACTACTTACTACTAGCTGATTCCACTCAGATAAAATAATTTTTGCGACTGATATGCTTGAAATTTGACTTTTTTGACTCCGAAGATAATTCCCGAGTTTGTTAACATTTGTAATGATATTTTCGTGACTGTTAGGAACATGCCCCTGTTATCAAAATTGTTGTCCTCCATAGCCGAGTAACAATGCAGCCTCGGTTAACTTATTGTCTCTGTTTCACAATAAAATCTAAATGTTATATTGTAATTGTAGCTTATCTAAAATAAACAAACTATCTCGTCGTCTACCAAACTGTTTATGATGAAGAAAATCTGAGAAAGTTACCACTTTTTAAATAAAAAAATTAATAAAAAAATAAATTAAAAAAAAACGAAAAATAATCTAAATAGGCCTAAACTAAGTTATCGTACTCACTTGTTTCTATTTTGCAATCAAATGTAATACAGCGGGCACTTTATTGGAAGTAGTATAATAATCAACCGCCAATTAAATATAACCAAAATGACGATTTTCTTTAGGCTGTTCAAAAAACGATTTACAATTGAAGTTTCGTAACGAGCTTACAATCAATACTTACACTAAAGCAAAACCAGAAAACAACCAAAAAGGGTGATATCATACAAAAACCCCATAAGGGAAAAAGAGTCTCATCAAGTTTTCGCTGACACCTCGGCAAATGTCAGTTATGCTTGAGTGATCACGAATCGGACCACAAACTTGGTGGCAGCCATTTTGGCTCTGATGTCACTACTTTCTATGGCGAAAACTTGATGGGTCCCTAAATGGATTTTGTACGATAATATCTCACGCTCTACTTTGTTAACAATAAGCGCAGTTAAATAAATGCTGGCATGTAAAGAAATTGGGAACGTTTGCAAAGTAATTTTACTATTTCGTATATTTCTTAACAAATAAATTTCTTAGAAATATACGAAAAAGTAAAATTACTTTGCAATCTTTTCTTTCTTATTTAGTTGGCCATCTGAAGCAAACTAAATCTCGTAATAGTGAACCAACTAAATTTTGAATCCGACTCGTAAGTTTTAAAAGCAGAAAACAACCTATTAAGAGGAGAAGAAAGCTGAGGCATTCAAAACGTTAAGCTTCCGATCGCAGTATCACAGTACGGCTGATGAACTGTCTACGAATGATTTCATAGATATGAAAGAATTTAATATAATAACATATAATAATGCAGTTTAGCACTCATAAGAAGTGAGACGGAAGCGGCTGGGTTGTCGGGCCACTCATACTGTTCCATTTATATTGAGCTTGGCGAGTATAAGTACAGTGGATTTAAATTTTCATTTTATTTTTTCTCAATGGGTCGTGTATATTCCGGTCATTTCAGAAAATGACCGGATTATCACGTCCGAAGAAAACGAGTTCCATGGGTTTACTACCCTCACCGCATATGATGAACTACGCATCTCTAGTCGTGCTGCCAGTTAGTTTGATTTATATGTGTGCTGATGTGCATGTCTCGTCATGAACAATTCGAAAAGAGGGATATCAGTGTTGAGGAAACCTCTTAAAATCTTGAAAGTTAGGGTTAGATCCGCCACGTAGCGTCGTAATTCCAAGGAAGCCCTGTTCAATAGCTGGAGACGGGTTTCATAGGTTAAATTTTTCACCCCGGTTAAAGACAACGTTGGACCGACTCTTCATGGTCAATGTCCTTTAAAAGTTTTGGGGACCAAATCTGGATAGCGTACTACAGTACAAGGGGACTTTGCTGGAATCCCTTTTTTGATTACGTAAGGGCAGCTTTTTCAGCAGGGTTTCTACCTAAACAGCACATTGAAAATTCCCGATTTTTTCCTGACACTTTTCTACTTTTTTTTCTAACTCTTGTGGATTTAGAGAAAACCTTGAGAATGGTTGCTCCCAGCTAGGGGTTCTGGAGGAAGCCAGTTGACAGCATGTTGCCTCTGCACAGGCTCTGTTCTGTCAGCTTGGCTGAACTGTGCCAGCGCTTAGCTATCGCAACCGTTAAATGAAACCTATCACTCATAGCGTAAATTAAATGAAAAGGTTGGTCAACCTACCGTAACAGAAGAAACTACCGCACAGTGAGTTGGAAAATTAACCACCTTTTTGACATCTTATCTGAAAATAAAAAAAAAAAAATGGGATGAGTCATTTACACTTTTGCGTGCAATATGCATCAATATATCAGATTCAGTTACATAACAAAACACAAAGCAGGCTATTACAAATAGTATATGAATCGTAAATAACAACTTCAGTGGGTTTTATTAATAGTGATTTCACACGGAATAATGTTTGCGTGCCATACCATGCCATGCCGCGCCCGTGAATTTCACACGTTATAATGTTTGCGTGCCGTGTCGACCCATGCCGCGCTCAAGCGAGCCACGACGGCCGTTACGCAACAACCGGCCAGCACGGGCTGGCGCTGCTCGGCACGCTTTAATTATTCCGTCTGAAATCCGAACGCGCGCCGTGACGCGCTGCTGGAAATGCTAACAAGGCTTCATTGTAGTTAAAAATTTCCCGCCACCGGTTGTTGTCAAAACAAGGAGACGGACAACGGCCTCTTGTAATTAAACCGTCTGAAATCAAATCGCGCTGGCCCTGCAGAATCTGCTAGAGAGGGCTGGCCACGTCCGGCCACGGCCTCCGAGACGAATTATTCCGCGTGAAATCACTATAGGTTAAAGTTTTACTGTATTCCAAGGTCGGTCGTCTGTCTGTTGAAAACTAAATAATTTAAATACACCGATTTCACACGTGTTAAATAAGGCGTGCCATGCCGTACCACAGAATTTGATTTCACACGTAACAATTTTAGCGTGTCGCATCGAACTGGGCCGTGATTTTTCGTGCTAGCTCGATTGTCGGGTATTGAACGACGTGGCACGGTTTGCATTAATTATTACGTATCAAATTCAATGGTAGTCGTGCTACACCACGAAGTTCTTTATCCCTACCGTTTGGCAAATAGCAACATGTTAACCTAACATTAAGTACCGAGAGGACAAAACTTAGTGCCTCGGATTCTTTAGAGAAGGTTACTGGGCCAATTTTAATTGAGTCACGCAAGAAAACAGCAACACCACTGTGATGTCCTTGGCATGAACACACCTGAGCCCAGCGTCGAGGTGGTGGTTGTGGAGTCGTCATTTGTGCCTCCACAATGGATGCCTTCAGTCTAGATTGAAGGCATCCATTGTGGAGCCACAAATGACTACTCCACAACCACCACCTCGACCAGTCTGATCACGCCTAATAACCACGTACGGCACATCGTGGATCAGCATAGCGTCGGGTATGGTGTCATGAAACCAAATGGTTTGCCCTGTATCCCCAGAACAACAACAACAAGAAGAAGCAAAACAAGAAGTTGTCTATTTGGCCGCTCTTCGTATATCGGGTTTGGCTCGACCGAACTTCACATTTTTTTGACTGCAGACAGGCTTTGACTAGTCAAGGCTAGATTCCAAATTTGGTTTAAAGATGTTTACTTTTGACGGAGTTATAAGCTCTCGAAGTTGAGAGTTTAACACAGCGATCCTAGGTCAACCTTTACTGACACTGGCTATCGCAAGTGTTAATCCTGATGCTAATACAATGGTTACATTGGATTGGATTAATAAAAGCGGGTCCTCTCGGCCTTCGGCCTCGCTTCGCTGCAATAATAAAAACATTAACAATAATAATAATTTATTGCGTAAGACAAGCTATTGAAGTTGTTGTGGTACTTATTGTGAAAGTGGCCATACACAAATGCATGAAAATATTAAATAAATAATAAAGACACAGTGACCATTAATTTCTTACATAATTTTCTTACATCATTACATAACATAATTAATTCCTTAACTTCGTTATTTAGGTTTTTCGTAGGACGTGTAATATTATTCGTTAGTCAATCTTTTAGAATTTTTACATTTTAGTTCTCATCAAATAAAAAAAAAATGACGTTAAAGTTGTGCGCGGCCTATCTTGAGTTCGCCGTAGAACGACACAGATGATCGATTTTAGGCAGCAGAGCACCTTGTTGATATCCTAGATGGTTATAAAAACAATGGCGGCCATCGATTAAAGCCGCCCCCTCCAGGAAGACGTAGCCGCTCGTAAAATACTTACAGGACTCAAGCTACGCCGCACACACACAATAATTCTTGTTTCGTGATTTTTTTTTTTAGTTGAATTTTTTAGATTATAGTCCTGTGTTAAACGGTTGAAGATCAATGGTATGTAGTATCTTTTATTTCTTAATCCATAGTATTTTATCCAACTTGGTAATTCATATCGTCTAGTGTTTTTCTTAATCTTTGCTGTTTTTCTATAGGGTCGTCAATAAAAATGTAGAAGATAAAGAAAAGTCATATAAATATTTTATTAAACGATATTTTCATGTTCTGATAAGTCAGACGTGTTAAGAAAAGTTGAAATTTTGGTGGCATGACGTTGATTTTAATTCGTCGAGGTAAGTGTATGCTCAAATTGGGCTCCCTTCAATTCAATACATTTTGGTATTCTAAGTGTGAAGTTGTTGATGACAGACTGCAGAATGTCTTGCGTTCAGCCCAAAAACCGTACGAATGCTTAACTTGAGTTCGTGGATACATTTAGGGTTAAGTTTGAAGTCTTGTTCCTTTACGTAACCCCACAATAAAAAATAAATACAAAAAAATGAAACACATTCTCCAAATTCAAATCGTCGTTGTCACATTTGCTGGAGATGAGATGACAAACGCTGTAACGTCGTTGTTTATCTGTTTCTGAAAGTTCCTGGAGTATTTGAATTTTGTTTAGAAAAAAGGGTTTAAGTTCTTCTTGAGCATTGTTAGCAACGATGTTCTTTTAATGTTTCGAGAGCT
>JAHWFP010001209.1:6233-50267 GCA_023313725.1 Lithobius niger | reverse complement strand
TGACGTGACACAAATAGTGAAGTTTACTGTGGCGCACAGAACAATGATTGACCACATGACAATAACGGGGTGGGCGTTTCCGAGAACTGCCACGCTTCCTACCGTTTGTCATGTCGTCAGAAACTGAAGATACAGGTACCAAGATGGGTGACTCGGGCGACAATGTGTCAACAAAACACGGAAATTCTCAGTCGGATGAAGGCGTATCTCCATCCCCAAAATTGTGTGGGTATCTCAATAAGTTAGCCACACGTGGCCTCATTAAGTCCTTTAAAAAGAGATGGTTTGTTTACAGTGAAAACACGTGCAAGTTGTATTATTACCGAACGCCGCAGGATATTTTGCACTTAGGAGAAGTCGATATTGCTAAAGCGACTTTTAGTTTTGAAGTGACCAACCTTGATCGACCTGGTTTGTTTTACATTAGTGTCCCAGAGAAAACATACGAATTAGAAGCGAAAGATCGACAAACGTGTTTGTTTTGGCTTCAAGAATTGCAGAAAAGACGTAAAACATACAGTCGCAGACGCACATCGCAGATACTGAGTAACAGCAAATTGAACAGGGTGCATTCTGTAGGTAAACTCGAAAGTGGGTTACTCCGTAGGTCCCACGGCATACCGATGGAACCGAACACCGATGACATTGCTTCTGCAGGCTTGTTTTCTACTGTGGAGTGCCCTGAAGGTGCCGTAGGCGAGGACACTGTTCCACGGGGTGGACGTCCGACAACCAGGAGCTGGTCTTTCGTAAAACTGAAAGATCATGTCGTGAGTTCAATGGCTGCCAAGCGAAACCGCAATTCGCAAGAATTTGCCGGAACTGATGCTGGGATCATGAGGGTGCCCCATCCGTCTTCTTCGCCTCCTGACGAACTGCATGGTCACCAGCATCACCCACCTTCGCCGTCTCCTGACGGCGATGACAGTACTCCACGGCGACATTTCCAGTGGCGGCTGTCTAATTCGTTTCGCCACAAGGAGTCCAAAACGTCACCACCGTCGCCCACTTGCAAGAAATGCGATCATTGGAACGAACAAGTAGCAACCCTAAAGGACGTGGAAGATGAGGTGACGACATGTCGAGAAATCATCCGAGTTTTACAAATGCAGGTCGACTACCTCTCTCGTCAGCGTGATACTCTCTTACAGAAGACGTCATTAGATGTGACATCTCAAGAATTGCTCAACATGAAAGACAAGGAGATAGCGGCGTTAGAGCAACATGTTAGAGGTCAAGATCGTGATATTGCCGGACTGAAGAGCCAGTTGCTTACCACTCAAAACGAGCTTCGTAATATGGCGGAACAGCTCGGCCTTTTTGAGGAGACCATTCGTATGAAAGACGAAGTTGTTGTTCAGTTGACAAATCAGATTTCATTTCTGGAAGATACTAATGGAGAGGCTGCCAAGGTAGAAGTGAATGACACCCCGTCAAAGAATGTGACTGCCTCCGAAGGTAGCCGCTACGTTGATGCAACCGATGTAACCGACCTTGAAAACTTAAAGGATGCTTTACAGGCGTATACGGTTCAAAACAAATTTCTCAACAAAGAAATACTCGAGTTAAACCAGTTACGGAAGGAATCCGAAGAAAGAGAAGACAAGTTGCTGGTCCGTTGCAGCGAATGGGAAGCAAAGTATTTCCAAGTCCACAGTAAATATTTGCTGCTTCTCAATGATTTGCACGACCCGCAAGTCACGCGCGAAGACAAAGACAAGCAAGAAATTGTGTCGCAGTTGCTCGAAGACGCCCTTCAGTTTCAGACTCACTCCAACTACCTAATGGCCCGCAAAGGTTCGACATGCGATAATGAATACGACGAATTTGGCTTTTGCCAGAACACTGACGTCATTGTCAGTCGTGCGGCAATGTTGCAGCGGCGATCAGAGGACATCAAGAGTTTCATGGAAGATCCGGACGTCGAAGCGTTGCACATTCGTTGGGAAAATTTCATAATTTGCAACGCCAATAAAGAGCTTCACCGAAATCCAGAAGTGAAAATGCTGATAAGGTCAGGTGTGCCATACGAGCACAAAGGCAAAATCTGGAAAAAGTGTGTTGATGTCTGGATTAAGGCTCTGAAAGAAAAGGTGAAACCGGGGTATTACCAGAATTTGCTTGCCACTCATCACAGTGCACCGAATCTGGATCCGGCCGCAAAACAAATTGAACTAGATCTTTTACGTACCTTACCCAACAACAAACATTACGAAACCCCACACTCCGACGGTATTCCACGATTAAGAAGGGTGCTTCTGGCGTACAGCTGGCACAACAAGGAAGTGGGTTACTGTCAAGGTTTGAATCGTCTTGCGGCCATTGCCCTACTCTTCATGAATGAAGAGGATGCTTTTTGGTGCCTTGTAGCCATAGTTGAATTTATCATGCCTCCGGATTATTACAGCAAAACACTAATGTCTTCTCAGGCCGATCAGCGTGTTTTGAAAGACTTGTTGACCGAGAAGTTGCCTCGGCTCAGTAACCATTGCGAGGAACTTGGTATTGACTTAACACTCTTTACATTCAACTGGTTTCTCTGTGTGTTTGTTGATCACAACATGCCAGTCGCCGTCTACCTCCGAATATGGGACACGTTCCTATTTGAGGGGTCAAAGGTACTATTCAGGTATGCCTTGGCCTTTTTTAAAATGCACGAGGAAGAAATTTTGAAGCAGAAGGATGCGTTAACGTTTAATCATCTTTTGCGGCTCGCAACAGAAAACATGACAGATGTGAAACGTCTACACCACATTGCTTTCCACGAGCTGCATTCCTTCCCCATGCGTCAGATTAAATCCAAGCGGGCACATCACCTTCAAGCTGTCAAGACAGAATTGGAAGAATTAGAACAGCTTCGAAAGAGATCAAGAAGCTGGTCTGAGCCACGCTACGAATACGACAGCGATGAAGATTAAAACTTCGTTGGTATTTGGTTGTTTGTTTAAAGATAATTACGTTTTACATGGCGAAACTCTATTTTTGTAAATGATTCGGTCAGCATTTTGCCTGACTTTGTTGGATATACACTACAGGTGTTTGCTATGCTAAGCACCCCTTTCCTGTAGTATGCTAGATGTGTACGTTAAAGCTTGGACAAACTACTCACTTCTTCAAGATGGATGATCAACTTGCATGGCTGACGTCCCAAGCGCGTTCTCCAGAAACGGTTAGAAGATTGGCAGTACCACCACGCCAACTGCTTGGTGGGGTCTAAAATTGCCCTTCTCGTCAATTTGTTCTCTCATTTCACTCTTGTCTTGCTATCGTGTCGCTCTCGTTACTTACCTTGCGGGCCATCAGGAAATTCGAACTGGTGCTACCATTACCGCTACAGAAAATCGGCACACGTTCGAGGTTACAGCAGGGTGGCGTTCTACCTGGAAAACTGGGAAAATTCAGGGAATTTATCAAGTCGGGGAAATCGGGGAATTTGATGAATATGTACCAAAAGTCGAGGCATTTGAACAGTTTTCCGATAATCTCTTTCACTTATAAAGAATAGCTAATGCGGATTTAATTTTTTACTTCTGAAACTTTCACTTTATTTCAATTCAAACTTCATGTCCTTTTTTTTTTAATTTGTGATAAAGTGAAAATTTCTTTGGCCTACGTAATGCGGGCCGAAGTGTGTTTCTAGTTTTGTTCAGATTGTGGCATTTTCCTGATCTTTGCCAATAACAATTAGAGCAGTGCAATTTTTGATTTGCAAAGCAAAGCAATAAGCAATGCAAAGCAATGCGATATAGTTATTACGATTTGAGTGACATGGGAAAAACATGTTTTAAGTTCTGTACCGCACATTCGTTCGGTCAAAAAAACAATCAGGGATAAGTGTCAGTATTGGCTGGAAAGCCTGGAAAATCAGGGAATTTCATCAAGAGCTTTTGAACGCCACCCTGTACAGGCACATGTTAGTAGATTGCCCTTCTCGAAGAGAGTAGTTAGTCCAAGGTTACAGCATGAATGAGTCAATTGTTCATTCACCCCTGGCCGAGTTAATCAACAAATTTTGTATAGGCTACCGTACTAATTATAAAAATATACCATACTGTACTTCAAATTAATGGTTACTGACTTCTCCTATGTATAAAATACTAGGAGTGGTGGAAAAAGTGTATTAAATCTCATTATGTCGATGAATATCCACTGTAGTAGGCGGTTGCCTATTTTCCAACTAAAATCCTTTTACCCTAAACTCTGTAGAATAATATAGGCCTTAGGTTCATCTTTCGAAAAAAAAAACTTGCTCAAGTATTCTTCGTGGCTGATAGTTTTGTGATTTGCGCTCAATTGATATAGGCTACTGTATTTGTAAAACATGACATTGAACTCGGACTATCGCGTAACTTTTTCACAGGTGCAATTGTTTGAGTGGCAATTTATTGGTACAGTAGAACCTCGATTATCCGAACTAATTGGGACCGAAGGGTGTTCGGATAATCAGAAATTACGATAATCCAATTTAGGCCCTACATGCAAAATAAAAGAGGAAAACTTTTTTTTTTTACTCAGTTTTAGTGTGTTTGTGATTGTGTATGACTAGCCTACTGAAAAGAAAATTGTGCACCAAATTACTCCAGAGCCATAGATAAAGCAAAGTTAATGCTTATTCCTTCTCTAAAAATGGGCAAATTTCTGAATATTTTGTGAAAATTGGAGTTTGGATAATCGGAGTGTTTGGATAATCGAGGTTGTGCTGTACAAACGAATTGTTTTGAGTCACAATCGGATTCATCTGATGTATTTTTTAAGGTTGCTTAAAATATGGCATACCACTGGGATAAATCTGCTAGGGCTTGGCAAACCCAGGCAAAGGAAAGTGACTTATCATTGTGACTGTTACTTCAAGCTTTTCATAGTGGATTTGCGTTGCATTGGCCATTGTCTACAAACAGTGGCTCTTAATAGCTCACTGTTCTAACGTGCCTATTCGTGCCTCTTGCTTGCAAAACAATGATATAGTTCCTGTCGCCCACATTAAGAACCAAGTTACGTGCTGTATTAAAAAAAAAAAACCGACATAGCAAGTCTTTATTGCCTGGCCTGTTTATATGTAAACTGGTTACTGGTACAGAATGTTTTATCTTGGTAAAGAAAAGTTCTACCAAAATTACTACTGTATACTATTGCTGCCAATAAGATATCGTCTAAGGTAACCTGTGTCTTGAAACTTACACAATAGAAAACAAATTTACCTAGCCTAGTACTGAAAAAGTAGCAGGCCATACCACAGTTTACCAATTGTAAGACAAACTTGCCTCGTTTGACAAGGTTGATTTAAACTTTTTCTTGAAAACAAACGGGAACCTGCAAAGAATGTCACATTTTAATTTGAGTGATACGGTTAAACTCCCTAATGATACCTCGTACAACAATAATACTATTTATGAGTTTCTGGGCAAAAATCAATGCATACATGATTGTTTATAGTGGTAAACCGGATATAACAGTTTGTTTCTAAAGGCCCTTGGACTGTCGTTTGGAAGCATAAATGTAAGCAAACAACTCTGAAACTCAAACCGTCAATACTTTCTACTTTCAAACAGAACACCCCTTTTGTATCGAGATTGATACTGTACGTAAGGTATGATAAACATACATACATTGTATGTCTATACTCATGACATGGTGAGCATCTGCAAGACTTGAGAAATCAAGGAACTAGGCGGCAGGGCTTTTCTAGAAAGTTTATCTAAATAGAAGCTATATTTATGACTACTTCAAAAACCTTGTATACATACACTTACATCGTTGGGAGTCTGGGGGGTAACTTGACCTCCAGAAGCTGATACATTTTTGAAATTTTACTAGCCTACTGAAAGTGTCATTTACATGTGTAGAATTGTATTTTTGGCCATTTGGTCAGCTTATTTTTGGGGCCGTAAAAAAAAATCCATGACTTCCGCTACCTGATAAATTATGACCCAGTCCCTTGGAGGTGTGTGAATTGTGAATTCAGTTTTTTCGTCAAGTAGAGTTTATTTTGGGGTTGAGTTTCATACAAAGCCTGTTGAACCAATATTCAAGTAAATAATTAGATAACGTTCAAATTTTAATAAACCGATGGCCTACATTAGTTATTAGATTATGTCTATTTGCAGACTCTTCCTTCTTGACCCCTAGAAATAGTGTGATGAGGACATTTTTAGCTTTATAATTTTGCCTTTTAAGCCTTTAGCTAATTTTGCCTTATAAACTAAGGAGGATAACGACATCTTTAGAATAAAAAAAAAATGTGTACTGCCTTATAGGCTAACTCGTAGAAGAAAAGAGCTGGCTACTTGGGGTTTCGACCATTGGAAAAGTAACCAACAAAATTTGAAACTCAAGTTTGCAGTTCTCATCTTGAGTCTTATTTGAACATGATGTCAAACTCGGGATTTTGACTCGATCTTGAATTTGAAATTTAGAAACTTGCACACCTCTAAGGCCACATTTGAAACGGATTTAGCCGCTTGATGTGTAGGGTGGAGTTTGTTTTTTAGCCTACAACTTTTTCATAGCTTTCTACTCTAGCCTTTTAGTAGAAATAAATACGTTGTGAAAGCCCTTTGTAAAGTTTGCAGTTCCATGTACTGTATTTTTTAATGTAGGCTTACTTATCCTTATTTTGTAATGATTTTCCGTTTGTCATCTAAAAAGATTTTTTAATAATGTACACCAGCCATTTTTTTAGGTGCTAAGTATTGTGTTTTCTAGTCTAACACTTCATGTTAATTAATTGCATTATTTACCTGATCACTATTATAATCATTTAAAATGAAACAAAAAGTTGCATTTTTGTAACGTTTGCCCCGAAGCGTGAACATCTTCGCAAATAATTTAAAAATGGTTGTTGGGTTTACTAACAATTTAAATAGTGAAATTTTGTGAATTTGTGTACTTTATATTATTTTGAATGTATACCGACCAGTCGTACCTGCACTAATTTAATTTTTTTTTTTTAATTGCACAACACGGGTTATTTACAATTTCATGTCAGGGTTTTACTGTACCTTACCTTTCACAAGCCATACTTGATAATTATAAGAGAATAGCTGGATTTCAAGAGCCGTTGAATTTTTTTATTCTAATCATTAGGAGTAATTTAAGAGTGCTTACTTTGCACAAAACAAATGCCATACAAAACCGTCGGAAGGTCACATACTGGTTTAGCTACTGTACTTATTCACTGTGCCACTTGGAAACTAGTCTGTAAATATCAGGGCTGCATTGACACCACGGTATCAGAAGGGATCTGTATCTGTAAAACCAAACTTCTATTGCTACGAAAATATACGTTACCTGTATGTTTTAGCATTTCATTCTCGAATGCTTTTTTCCCTCTAAGAAATTTAATTGTAATATAGCCAATCTGCAGCCCGCTAACCCCAAAGTGCGGGCCTGAACTTCCATCCTAAATTATGAGAGCGCCAAACACGTGGTCCAGCTATCTTTTATTCACTAGCACTCGCCGCGTTTGGGCATGCGCTCCTGCTGCGTCTGCAGTTCACTATGTGAACTACGCATTATGAGCGAATGATAAAAGGTATTGATGACCGTATACACAGAGTTGGTTGCCTGTGTGCTCCGGCGTACTCTACCGTGAGCATCATGAAGTTGATGAAAGACGAAAGGGTAACAACCCAATGGCGGATGCTACCATCAAGGAAAACTAGTTCTTCTTCACCACCGGCTGGCTTTGGCTCCCGTTGCACGGCTTTCGGGATCAGGACTTTACAGTCTGAAGCATCGTTCTTCCGATATTCATTCCCATCCATGTACGGTGTGCATGTCCATTGATGTTGGGTAATGGTTGCTTGTCTTGGAATGACAACGGATGACACCAATTCCCGGAAAACGAAAGGGCAGGATTGCCGCCTGCTGAGGCGTTGCTGCTCGCCTTTCATCAGCTTGTCGTTAAATCCGTCCACTCCTACCATCCTACCGGCCGGCTTGGATTGCTCTGCCGCCAACACGTCAGCTTCAACCACAGCACCTCTTTGCTTATCAGCGGAGGCCGATGCAAATGCCATCAACTCTGACACATCACCGATGCAGTTTTTGGCTGTGTCACAGCTTAGAACCACGCCTACTTCTCCATGACTGTACTGGAAACTGAAGTATACCTATTCCAGGCTTTAGCTATGTGCTGAAGCTGACAAAGGAAGCAAGAAACTGGATTTCTCTTCGAACTCAACAACACGCCACTACCTGTTGTTGCTGTGCAAGAGCTACTAACCACAGAAGAAATCAACGAGCATTTCGAGAGGGCACACACAAACAAAAAGACGAATAGCGAAAAGAATGCAAGAACATAAATCATATCGTAGGCAACAACCCACCGAAACAGCGAAGAGGGAAAATCCCCACCACACAGCCCGTCACGCAAAGTGAACGCAACACGAGTGCCAAAAGGAACGATAACAGAACGAATGACGACAGGTCACACATAAATAAAGCACAAGTATGCAAAAAGGAAAACCGAACATAAACAATAGTCGAAAGAACATGTAAATGAAAAAGAGCCGCAAACCCGAAAAAAAAAAAGATGTAAGGAAAGAGTGAGTGACGAAAAATCTACACACGAAAGACGGACAAGCTAAAAGGCTGAAAATAAATGGTGCAAATGCGAAAGAAAGGAGAAACAAGGACAAGAAAGGTGAAAGACAGGAAAAGATACACCATGGTGCAAATTCGGGGATTTGCCACGCAAATGAAGCTTCAAGGCATGCCTTTTTGGTGATGTGTCATCAACTCGGTGAATGCAGAGAGCAAATGATGAAAGAAGACTATATGACAAAAAAACGAAAGGCGAATGTCGAAACAGTGAAAGAAAGGAGAATGTCCCAATTTAGGTCTCTGATTGGAAGTGAAGACCCTTGGAGCTGCTTTGAGACCAACTAGTGGAGTGTGGATTTCTTGTTCACCAAGGCAAGGCATTTGCTTTCTGTGATGGAAAAGGAGGAAAGACCACACATTCACCAGTGGATAATGATGGGATTTCATCCCATGTTCTTGGAAACTACACTGTAATGAATCAACAGTTGAAAATCTTCCTTTGAAGATCAGTAGATTCTCAACTGGTCTCTGTTTCGTTTCTGAGTCCACGTTCCTGACGCTCCAACGTGAATCACGCCTCGATGTTTCTGACAACATTTTCTTCCAATTGGGATTTTTGAAGAGGAAAACACCCCAACAAAGACCCCCTCTCCCATCCTACCCCGGAAGGGAAATTGGGTTCTTCAAGTCACTGAATGACTGTATGCCAGCCCCTAACACTTTGGAACCAACACGTAATCAGAATTCCTTGTTCCAAAGAGGGCTCCTCATTCTGGCAGAGTCCAGAAGTCAAATAAGGTGAAAGTGAAACGAAGCAAAGCAAGGCAAAATGAGGGTAAACGAAACAAAGTAAAGCGACATGAAGCTAAGCAAAGCATAGCGACATGAAGCTAGACAAAGCAAAGCAAGGCAGAAGCAAAGTGATGTGAAGCTAGGCAAAGCGAAGCGAGGCTAAGCTCAGCGAAGCAAAACAACAGAAATGAAAGCAAGACAAAGCAATGCTTCACAAAACAAACCTGACACGAAAATAACAAAAAGGGTAAGCGAGTTGGGGATTGGCTATTTTACAATTAAATCTCTAAAGGGTGAAAAAGCATTTGAGAATGAAATGCTAAAATTTACAGGTGATATATATCACGAAAAACTTCGTTGAAGTTCGTACTGTGGAACATGACGAAATTCCGAAAAAGTCAATTCACAAAAAAATCGTGCACATTTTCAGTTTCCAGTTTCTAGTTTGTGGAAATGTGCGTGATTTTTTTTGAATATACTTTTTTGGAAGGTAGTGTATAGTTTCGTTTAAGCAATAGAAACAGAATTTAGCCGCCTCTGCGACAATTCTGTCTTTTTTATGATAATTTAGCCGAAATTTGTCTCTATTTTGATATTCTAGCACACCATTTTACCAGTTTTTTCTAGAGTTTTCAAATTATGCTAATTTAAATCTATAGCATAAGTGATACTGTTAACATAACGGAAACAAAAAGTAAGTGCTAAGCAATCCATTTTAGAGTAAGAGATTAGTAACGAAGTCACCAAACTGATTGGTTAGCTTTCTACTTTCAGTCCTATATCGAGCTGGTATAGCAAAGTCATTTTATTTTTTAAAAAAAGTTATATTGTTATCAATTCCCAGTACCCGAGCACTGTTGGGCATAAAGTGGTATCAGTGTAACCCCTGATATATTAGGAAAGTTGCCCATTATCGGAGCCAACTTTTCAAATATTGGGTGGTCAGCACCAGCAGTACAAAAAAAGCCAAGATACTGCGTCAGTTGCGCTCTAGTTAGTTATTTCCAAATAATTAATGCAATGTTGAAACTACTATTAGTTCATAACGTCGTGTCGGTGTTAGTTTTGACAAAATTGGCACCACATGATTGATTAAGACTTCAATGCACTGGTCATGTTTTGACTCATTGCCTTGGTAGCTGTTTGTTTGAAAGCTTGGGAATGGGATAAATACATGAGTAATAACAATAATGGTACTTAGCAACTTGCTGTTGACGTTCTTTGTATGCGTGTTAGTTACGGTCAGTCGTACTGGGCAGAATGACTAGGTTGCCATGTGTTAACTGGAAACTTCCTTACATGTCTCATCTGATTAGGTATGGTCCCTCCAACCTCAGCTAGTGGACTGGGAGAAGGCGGCTTAGGAGTTGAGCCCCAGAATCGTTTGCTTTTTTCGATTCGTAGTGCATTCTTAGAAGTACCTTCTGTATTCAAGGAACTTCTTTTTTTTTATTTTACAGTTTAATTAACTTTATTTAGGGTGGGACGGGAAATAGGGAGTTGAAATCCCAAGTGAACGGAAAGAAAGAGAGGGAATTTGTGCTAACTCGCGATTAATTGCAGTTGGTTGGCGACTAAAATTTAAGCTGTAGTGGCCACTTTGACCGCTAGATTTTTCTTGATGCACGAATGAATTAAGGATAGTATCCTACCCACACACACACACACACACACTTTCATTCTAAGAAGCAGTGGCGTTGCTGGAAAAAACTGGCCAATACAAAGTATAACTTAACTGTAAAGTTCATTTCAGTTTCCATGCCAACGAACCTCTGCAACTCTCACAACTTCTGCCCATTTTACTACAAATATAACATCGCAGTCCCAAAATATTACGTACGTACCCAAGATTTGTGTTTTGCGATTGGGTAGGGATACAGCTGTAAGAGGAAGTTTGCCTCTTTTGGTGGCTAAGATTTTAATGTGGTGACTAAATATTTTACAGTTACCGGCCATCACGTCAAAGAGTTAGTTTTATCCTATACCTGAAAGCAAAAATTTATAGGGTTTGGGAGGAGAATTTGTAACTCTAAAAAGTTCCTATTGAAACACGTTAGATCCGTCCCTATTAGTTCAGTCCGAGTTTTCAGAGGGCACCATATGTTCCATGTGGTAATTTTTGCACATTTTTCAGCCCAAAACTAAAATAAACTAAATGACAACTAAGCTAGGCTAAATAATAATAAAATACAAGGCCGTGAAAAGAAATAAGTTTGTTTCTCGGGTATTTTCATTGAAAACGTAACCAGGCCACTGGCCACCAGGCTTTTTATTTTATTTTTTATTTTATTGGAAGTAACTCAAGTCTTACTTTCAACTGCTCAGAACATTTGCATCTTAATTTTACGGAAAAACTCGCAAACACTTAATTTTACGTAGCTGAAAGTGGTTAATTTAGGCTAAATAATACTTATTTTCAGCTAACCGAATTACTTTTCCTTGTATCGGTAATAAATTTAGCTTGAACTAGCAAATAAAAAGCGTCGACAAGGCGCAAATTTGACCACCAGGCAGGGCCTGAGAAACAACTAATTTTTTTTCCACTGCCCAGTCTAGTTTCGTTTAGTTTAGTTAAATTTTAGGCTAAAAACAGAGTAGAAAGTCCCACATAAAACAGATGGCGCCCTCTGTAAACTAAGACTGAATTAATACGAATGTATCTTAAGACGTTTCAGTATGGGTCTCAGTCACAAATTCTCCTCCCCAACCTTACAAAATCTTGCTGAAAGTAATGGTCACCTGCAGAAATGCAATATCAAAATGAGGCATTTTGTTTCTGGGTGGAAACAACCTATGTCAATCCGAGCCTGTTCTGGTGAATTGAACGGTTACCAAAAGATCTTATGTCTGCACTACCATACGATAAATTTGTTAAACCTCTTTGCAATATTTTAATAGTTTTCTGTATTTACTTAAATTGGAACCACTTCCACAGCGGCTGCAAACGCTTCCACCATCGATCTGCATACGTGGATGGTTGTACTATCTCCATTGGTGTATGGGGTAAATTAAGGTCGCCGTTCACGAAAATGATGTCAGTTTTTTTCCAAATTACGAGCCTCGCTCGCGCTCACTGCAGCTAACTACATAACATCAGAAAACGCAACCAAAATCTTAGCCGTCTAACCTTCACGCCCTGGAATCTAGATAGGCCGCCATCTTGCTTAGAGTTTCTGCGGTAGTGGACCCCTTAAATTAGCAGGAAATAATAATTGATGGCGGGAAAAAATTTATAACCTGACTGCTGTTTCTTAAATTGTTTACAGCATACAGGTCTGTTAACCCAAATATGTGCCAAAAATGTGTATGCCACAGTTCAGTGAATAATTGCCGAAACCAGTTCAGTGAATCATCATTTTACTCTTTAAAATTAAAGAAACCTCTCTTAGTATTTGTAATGCAGACATGGGTGTGTAGGTTTTTGCACGTGTGGGTTAAAAATGTGTGACTCTATTACATTAACGTACGAGAATACATAATGTTAAAGTGTTAAAAAATTCCATCACTTGAGAATTTCAAATGTCGTTAAAGTTATTGTTCTCGATTCACCACTTGCTTTATTTCCTAAAACTGTTAGAAAATAATGGTTTTTTTTATCCTCAATGTTCTGTTGACTTCATATTGTTTTCTTCCACGTACCTTTTACTGCAAAGGAAAAAGCGATATATTTTGTTGTTTTATAGTGTACATCTGTGATAAGGATTTTGTTTGTAGTGCACTATCCATGACATCGTATATAAAATGTATTTCTGGGTGATTTTTTTTATGGTCATACACAACAAATGGTCATTGTAAAATATTCTGTTCCCAAGCAGACATCCCTGGGCTCCGCGGGCGGGCCCCCCCGCCCGCGGGGCGGGTGCTAGGGGGGCAGGGATTCTTGTGTGCTAATTTTTATTTTTTTATAATTATTTCGCCATAATTGTTTTGTATAAGACTCACTGGTCGCCTTTTTTTTTTTTTTATCTAACTATGTTTCTGCAGAGTGTTACTGAAACGGCAAACTCATGCAATTGACATTAGGTATGTGCACAATCGTTTCCAGTGCAAAAAAGTACTGTCTGTGTTTTGTTATGCAACTGCTGAAAGAAAGGAGCATTAGTTGTTGGAAAGCCAGTATGGTTTTGATCATTGCTCAAAACATTTTATAGAGTTAAATCTAAATGTAAGATACTAAAGCTTGAAATAGCTGTAGACATCCTTCCTCTTAGTGTAGAGTATTTTTGGAGGCTCTTGTTTGAATTGGCCGAGTAACAATCTCCCCATGCGTCTCTATATCAAATTACTCCAATGTTACGAGGTGCTACAGCTACTTCTGCAATCTTGAATATCCTAAGTGATAGTCTACTTTGGTTTTTTAAACTATTACTTACAATTGTATTGTTGTGATTACACAAACCAAAATTGCAGCACAAATTCCCAGTCAAAAGTTGAACTACAGGCGAATTTTCGGTGATATCACCAGTAAAGTTACTTGTGAGTCTGTCATCTTCCTCAGGCCACTAAATTACTACAAATTACAAAAAAACTTTCACATGTCGTCCATTTTGCAGACATATGTATATAACGACTGTCTGCAAAATAGACGACATGCGAAAGTTTTTTTGTAATCTGAAGTAGTAATTTAGTGGCCTGAGGAAGGTGACAGACTCACAAGTAACTTTACTGGTGATATCACCGAAAATTCGCCTGTAGTGCAACTTCTGACTGGGAATTTGTGCTGCAATTTTGGTTTGCGTAAATCATAACAATATGATTGGAAGTAATACTTCTGCAATTTCTAGGAGTAACCTTTTTAAATGGTTATGCAATTATTTTAAGGAAGGTGTAAGCATTAGGGCTGAAAACTTCAACGTTTGTTTTTGGCCGTTTGATTCCAAACGTTCACTGAACGTTTTTTGATTTAAGTGTGGTTGTGTGTTAAACTGATTTTAGAAGCTGAAATGGTTTCACGTAATAATGCTAATTTTATGAGGTTTGTGGTCAGATTTTTGGGATGTTATGGCTTATGGTTTAAAGAGGTTTACAGTGTTGTGGAAGTAATGGACTTTTGGGTTTGTCTCATGATGTACATATTCTAATTTAACCTTCACGTCTTATTTTTTTAATGGCTTAGTTCAGTCTCACTCTATGTAAAACTAATATCTATTTTCATTGTTGAAAAGTTTAATCTATTAAGATGTATTGTTTTACACTTGATTGAAATAATGGTAAATCTTTTGTTGTAACATTAAATTCAGCCATTTTATTTTATTGGTAAAATTCACCATTTCTTTTGGTTTAATTTAGATTTTTTGTTGGGTTGAACCTTTTACACAGGAACAGGGAGTTTAGGTTTTGTGCAATTTTTTGTGGAAGAATAAGTCTCCCTGGTTTTCAATACTTTCTCACAGTAACACAGTGTGCAACAGAGGAAACCTGTCACTGATAGGCGATCAACTCAATGATATCGTCTGCAGCACCGGTGCCAGTAAAATTTGTGGGTATCGTTGTGGTACTGGTATCAGAACTGGTACAGCTTTACATCTACCTCGGAGTACTAATTGTTAAAGGGCAATTACATCCATTTTGACATGCATATTTGACTTCTGGATCACTTACACACTAACTAAACACAAGAATTGCGGTAATACATACGTCCGATATAACAATTTAATGACTGCATCACCAAGACACCACACGGAGGTCGCCATGTTTTGCTGGAACGCGTAAAAATTAATGCCGACAGATGGATCTCTTCGATTTCGACTCGCAGCCGATTGAGATAGCTGTATAGACTGTGAGGAGCTTAAGCGTCTGACGGCCTCTGCTGGCCACTACACTGCCGGCCAGCTGAGGCCGCCAGACGCTTGAGCTCCTCGCAATCAATACAATACAGCTATCTCAATCGGCTGCGAGTCGAAATCGAAAAGTGACATCTGTCGGCATTAATTTCTGAGCGTTCCAGCAAAACAACGGCGATCTCCGTGTCATGTTTTGGTGATGCAGTAATTAAATTGTTATATCGGACGTAAGTAACGTATTCTTACCGCAATTCTTGTGTTTAGTTATTGTGTAAGTGATCCAAGAGTCAAACATGCATGTCAAAATGGATGTAATTACCCTTTAAGGCCATGCAAAGGTAACTGTTCTGCAATGCTTTGTTGCCTATGTGGTCAGGGAGATGGGATTCAACACCACCAAAAAATGTACCCTAAAAGTAGCTTAGATTTGATAAGCTTTGTTACCCACTTGTATTTCATTGATATAATGTGGCCGGGATTTCAAACCATTTTCCATGGAGGTGGCTTAGACTAGAGAGTTGTCGGTGCCTTCATCGTGATTTCATTGGTTTCTATCCAGGTGACATCATCTCAACTAAAACGTAGGTTTCTTCCCCGCTTGGAAGAAACTAACAAACAATCATCAGATCCCACCCATCATCCAGAATGGTTTTCGACAAACCTTCATTACGAAGCCACCCCTAGCCCTTTCACCACCTTGGGAACATTCGTCTCAGTCAACCCCAAAATTATCTGCGGAAAGTAAACAAATTACTCCAAACGAATGCAATCAAAGGTCGGACCCGGGTCCTACAGCCACATCTTCCTTCGACCCAAGAAATCAAGAGGGAAAAGAATGATTTTCAACCTAAAACCACTCAACCAATACGTGGAAAATCACCATTTCATGATGGAGACATTAGAATCGATCCGCCTTTCACTAAACCCCAATAAATGGATTATATCGATCAATTTAGAAGATTCCTATCTTCATGTTCCCTTGCACGACTCCATGCAACACTTCTTCCGCTTCCTGTACCACGGTAAAGTATACCAATTCGCTACCATTCGGACTAAACGCAGCTTCCAGAATATTCACCCTCATTTTAAAACCCCTTCTCGCCCATCTTCACCAAAACAAGATGGAAGCAATTAGCACCTACCTCGATGTCTGGCTTCTGAACAACCCAGACCCAACCAAACTCCAAAACAACAGGAATTACACAGTCAACCTTCTCAACCAACTGGGCTTCGGAGTCAACCTCAAGAAATCGAGACTTACAACCGTCTCAAAATTTCATCTGTTTGGGATTCGCATTCAACCTCGAATCAGCAACTATAATGCCCTCCCCAGACAGAATAGAGGACATCGTCCACCAGCACGTCTCTTTCGTCAACAAACCCATCACTCTGACAGAATTAAATTGTCTGATTGGTAAGATGGACTCCATTCGTCCCCTACGGTAGATGGATAGCCAGGCCACTTCACCACTACCGCATCGATCACGGACTACCGAACCTTTCGCCCAAATTACCATCACCACACAGGTCCGGATTTTCCGATGGAAACCATTCTCTCTGGTAGTCAGACATCCACACTCTCCCTCAGTCAGTCCCACAGCACGAACCTCAACCGGACCTATTCTTACTAACCGACACTTCTCTGGAACCTCGAAACATCAGGAACTCTTAGAACTCAAGGCGATCTTCAATGCCCTTCAACTCTGTTGACAAGTTGCCAAAGGGAAAATCGTACAAGTCCAAGCAGACAGCACAAGTTCAGTGGCCTACATCCGGAAAGAAGGCGGAACGAGGTTCCCGGCAACAGGAATGTGATTGCAGACTCGCTTTCATGGAAGTAGCGTCCAACAGGAGAATGGACATTAAAGAAATCCATCTGCGAATGAACACCAATGGTAGACCTCTTTGCAACGGGTCACAATGCCAGACTTCCCCTCTTCAGAAGCCCAGTTTCGGACGAAATGGCGACAGCAGCTGGTCGACACTCCAAGAAGCCTGCTTCTGATGCAGGATCTTCTAACTCAACAGAAGGGCATCAGATTCCACCCAAACTTCAACACTACGCCTGCATGGGTGGCTACTACCCTCAAACTCCATAAGAAGGCTGGCATTCATAAAGAAGAACCATCCAAAATCGTAAGCGGCGCTGTCAGAAATTCAACAAACCGGATATACAATAGCCATAGGACAAAATGGTTTCATTAGTGCGACAAACGGAAAGCCAATCCAGTCAATCTCTCTATTGCCAAACTATTGAAATTTCTCAACGCACTCTTCACCGAAGGACTGAAGGGATCAACAATTCTCATCTTATCGCTCAGTGTTCAACACCGTCTTTAAAGCTGCAGGAAACTCACAACTCTTAGACGACTACAAGATTTCCTCCCTGATCACATCCTCTGAAATTGAACAACCTGCCAAAAGACGCATCTTCCCGGACTGGGATTTATCCTTAGTTTTGAACGCACTCTTAAAAGAACCCTACGAACGACTACTCAACAGTCCAACTGCCATCCTCACCCGAAAAAAACGATATTCCTCATAACCTTAGCAGCAAGATCCAGGCACTATCAGCTGACCCAGCACACTGCGTATTCGCCCCTGACATCACACATGTAACGCGAACACCCAGGGTGGACTTCCCTGCAAAGACACGACGCCCCTGTGAGCCATCCAAACCAGTTGTCATTCCGACACTAACTCACGTCGTAGGCCTAGAACCCGAACATCACCTTTGTCTCGTCTAAGCACTTTGGTATAACATCACCAGAACAACCAATGAAGGCCTTCGCAAAGAAAGAAAACAACTTTTTCTACCCTATGAACGTAACTTCGGCAAAACCTCAGCTGCTACCGTAGCGAAATGGATCCGACACACAATTCTAATAGCATACGATGCCTCCAATATCTGCTGCAATGAAAAGGGCATCAGAGTAACAGCGCACGAGTTGAGGGCACTCTCCACCTCATGGGCATTTCACAACTCCACACCATTCCAAGACATCCTGACTGCAGCTTCATGGCGAAACAGCTCCATCTTCACATCACATTACTTCAGAGAGGTGACGAAACAAGCCAACGGACTACATCGTCTGAGCCCCATCGTAGCTGCCAGATGTGTGATCCAACCCCCTTAAGCACTCAGAAAACGAAGACGAAAGCAAGACCTCATCTCTAAACCAATGGTCCTTCTCAGGGACCAAAAGAGACCAAAATACCTGTTTTATGTTTTCTGAATAAAGTGCGAAGTTGGGAAAGCCGGTTCATAACCCTAGGGCATCACGGCAGTGCCCACCACCAAACTCTTACAAGGTCTAACTGTTAATGCTTAAAATTAACAGGTTATCTATTCTTCCCACCGTGCAACAAGAAACACTATTTTGCCGGCCGAAAATTTTTACTTCTGCCTAAGGAAAACATACATAACCAAACACGCCCTGCCTGACAGATTGAGAGGGAAAATGATGGCAAGCAAATGCGCTTATATAGCGAGAGGCCTATAAAATCCTGTGCGCAGAACATATGCAACTGCGCAGTCGGGTTACGACGCAGGCGGCTACTGAGCGCCGAAAAACCTCCAGGGAAATGCAACGTTCGAGGAACTAATGCTAAAACTAACAGGTTATGTAGGTTTTCCTTAGGCAAAAGAAACAATTTTCAGCTGGCCAGACTGGAGGGCCGGCAAAATAGTGCTTTTTGTAACAAATATGAGGACAATTTTTGGTGGAAAGTAGTAAAAATAAGTAATTCTAAAGTAAATGTTTTTACATCTTTTAGGGAGAAAAAAACAACAATTATTGGTTTTTTTGGTCGAAGGTAGCTAAAAATGAGAAAGTTTAAAGTAAATTCTTATTTTTCCCCCTTTTTAAAATAAAAACTAATAAGCTACACTTTTTAGCTTGTATACTGTGACAGTTTCTCTGCCAGTTTGCCGTCTTTGAAATGAAAATTACAAACTTTAGGTCCGATCATAATTTTTTTTAACAGCGATAGAGCTGGTGTAATGACGCCACATTCACATCGGGCTTGCATTTGGAACCCGTTGTGTAGCAAGGGACACTAGAAACCAAATGCTATTTTTTTTTTTACTGATTGAGGGAGAAAAACAGTAAATAAGGAATTTTTTTTTAAATGAAAAAGGGAATTTGTTGGTAGAAAGTATTCTCCCAAAAATAAAGTAGCTAAAGATAAGGTATTTTCAAGTAAATTCGTATTTTTTCTTTAAATGAAAGCTACAAGCTAGCAACAAACGCTTTTTAGCTTGTATACCGTGACAAAGACCGTGACATTTTCTCTGCCGGTTTTTTGTCTTTGAAATAAATTAGCCAGAAATGAACCAGAAATATGCATAAAACTCAAATTAAATAAAACTAGAATGTGATAAAGGCAAAGTTTGCCGATAAAAATGTTCTTAAATTATATTTACAAAATTTACAAACTTCTATCTAAGTTTTTTTTAACAGGAAAGGTGATGAACAAGATCACTTAATAAATAAAAAAAACACTTTTGATAAAAAGTAGAAAACCTCAAGTCCGAAAATGGGGAGGGGGGGGGGGGTGGAACTGTACGACTCGACCTGTACTTGCCAGCAGAAGTTAATATGTGAGAAGTGAGTTGTTAATCCACGGTGGAACTGTATGGTGGGTCGATGTGATCCTCTATTCGCGTTTTGCGGCATGGTACCAGTGTTGCTGATTTTTCCTGTAATGGTGGGGTTCGATTTTAAGCAAATACTCGTACTTATCCCTTATGAAGCGATGCCTCTTTGGATAAACTTTCACGCGCATTGCAATCTGTGGCGTAACAATGTGAACGTGAATTCTCCAGCATGGAGACTTTATTAGTCGTGGAATTAGGTTTTTTACTATAGAAAAATTCAGAAAAGTATTCGCTATTCCGTTTCAGCATGGTGGTGAGGACCACAAGACGTTACGTATTCTGTACAAGTCTACGTTCGTCAAACTTCATCTTCAATCCAAATAGATCGGCCCAAGAGTTTTAGCTAAGTATTTAGCCAAACCTGAACTGAGAATACCTAACGTTTAAAATTTTAACCTCATGTAACTTACGCAGTTAAGCATAAAAACAAATTAAACTTGCCTATGCTACCTCTGTTAGTTTACTACTACCATGAATAAAATTAAGATAAATACGTACTTTTGCACTTACATGTATTTGAGCGTCACTAAGTATTGCCAGGACAAGCAAGCAGAGAGGCGACCAACAACGAGCTGTCGATATTTGTACGTCTAAACGGACTGGTCTCATTAACTCATGTACGACTACTTAGGAAATTATTTTCTATACTTCAAAGAAAGTATCTACAGCGAGGAAGAAAGACAAAATATTGGATGTAAAGTACTTGGAGCGGAGTAAGTAAGTTGGTATAATATGTGAATCGTAAAATAGACTTCCGTCACCAGCTGGCTAGCCCAAACGGCAACTTTATCCACTCTTCTGAGATATTTAATTATAGAGCATAAACATTGATCATGGCAACAAGACCAAAACTATCAGCCAGGAGCAACAGTTGTGAAGGTGAACCGTTGGATAATTTAACGCTAAGAATTGTCAAACACGGTACCACAAAAGAAGTGCCGGCTTTGCATCGTGGCTGGACTGATAAGAGAGAATTCTCGTGTTACGAGCCGCCTCCAAACGGTGTACAGAACCAACCCAATTCTTCATCGCTGTTACCCGACCTCCAAAAATTGTGGGTTGACAAAATGATATTTTTTCTGGACGACCTCAAGTGGTTGTTGCAGTTGCCTCATCATCGGTTTTGGTCGCAGGTTGTCTACGACCAAGGTGTCCACGAGTGTTTAGATTCGTTCCTAAGTCAAGCGCCGCGTTATTTTGACGCCGCAGATGCTCAACTTACGGACCAAATGAGAGAAACGCTCCAGGAAGCATTCCGTCGCGTGTTCGCAGTCTATTTACGTATGGGAACCTACAAGGAATCCAAATCTTGCCACATTACGCCGCAGGTGTTTGGGGATTTTATATACGAAAATTTTGTCTTCGATATTCCGAAGGTGATGGATCTGTGTGTTTTGTATTGTCAAGGTAACTCGTCCCTTCTTCGTAAGCTCGTAGATAATATTTTCAAGTATCAGCCAAAGTATCACGACGACTTAAGTGAAAGTGTGCCGACCGTGTTCCAGTCATTCGACAACGTCCAGTCCCATTTGGGTCTTGACGTTGACTGCAATGACGGTAATGTCAAGCTCGCCAGAACTAACCCTGCAACGTTGTCACAGTTCTCGCACTTGTCTTGGAGCGAACTGAAGGATGTCCTGTTATTCCTTCTTGACATCAGCACGACACTTGAGGCCTTTTTAGACCTTTACCCTCCCGCCTGCGATGTTTTTCACAAGCAAGGACTGCTGCTACGGATAGCGTCATTTTACGACGTCGTCATTCCAGCTGCCCAGTCAGAGTTAAAGGCCAGAGCACTGGGCACCGAGGGAAACGGGGACGTGCAACTTGAAACTGATGGAATGCTCAAAAAACTGATGCTCGTGAAATCGTGTCTCCTTAAAGTGTTTCACAGTGTGATGTCAACGTGCTGCTTTCAGCCAATACTCGATTCTGCGACTTCAGATGCTGTATTAGTTTACGTTGAAGATTTCTTTCAAGTGGTTACGGCTGTGTTATCAGAAAAGCATTTTGTGTGTGATTATCAAAAGAAATTCCCTCTCGAAGATGATATCGAAATGATCAGCCAAACTGGTATTGAACTAGACTTTACCCGATTAGAATACATTATGAATGGTGTGGCGGCTATTACGGGTAAAAATAACTCTAGTGCATTTGAATCCATCCGGAGTGCTATGCAAAATGGTAGTGACACATCGAGACACAAGACAGCGGTACAAGAAAGTGCATTTGCGAACAATATGGAGGAAAGTGACTTGAGTGCTGGTGCCTGTGCTGGGCCGGCTCTTGATGGTATAGAGTTGGAGTCGCTGATTACGCAAGTAAAGGATTTGCTTCCTAACATTGGTGACGGTTTCATTGAGATTTGCCTCGAGTACTACAACTACAAAACCGAAGCTGTCATTAATGCGCTGTTGGAAGACAGTTTACCTCCAGTCTTGGGCGAACTTGATCGAACGATGACGAGAAAAGTGACTCCGGCGGTTCCAGCAAAAATTATTGACACCAAGAAACCAAGTGATGCACAAGTGCCGCTTGCCAGTGTGTTATCTCATCGTGCAAACATATTTGATGATGATGAATTTGATGTGTTTAACAGGTTAACCCTAGATGAAACGCGCGTACACAAGGGGAAGAAAGCAACTTCGAGCAAAAAGTTGATAGACGACCGATCAGAGTCACATCGTGAAACTCTTAGAAATGTGTACGAAAAGTATAATGTAGTGATCGACGAGGTGTTTGGAGAAGAAGCAGGAGATTTGTACGATGATGAGTATGATGATACATACGATGAGCAGACAGTAGGCGCATCAGAGCCCAAAACGGAAACGGACGAGTTGCTTTCTCGGCGTCCGTTTGTTGTACCACGGGTATTAGCAAATTCGAAGAATAATCGTGATCGCACATTTGAATTTGACCAGGAATCTGAGAGTGATGGTGGTGAAAATGGAGACGAGAAGCCGAGAGATTGTTTTGTACAAAATCCAGAGGAAGTCAGAAGAAAATACGAGGAGGCACGACAAATGAGGTTCCAACACCGAAACTTTCGTGGGGGAAGAGGTGGCCCGCCTCGTAATACTGACGTCAAGGGACAAGCAAAAGGTCAAGGTCAATCGGGCACTGTCATACACAATCGAGCCAATAAAGAACGCAATAAGTCGGCTCGTGGCAATCATAATCGAAGAATGATGTCTGACCGAAAGCGTTCTGGAGGCATGATTCCGTCTTGACACGATATATTTACATGCTTGTTTAAAATGGTAAAATGTGCAAATGGAACTAATGTTCGTTTCTATAAAGTGTCAAAAGTTAAACATATTTTGGGATGATCACAGTTTACGACAATTGTAATAGGGTTATTGGAAGCATTTGATACTATACTCTTTTGGTGTAAAACTGAAACGTAACCAATGCAAACTTCCTTAGATAGACTAGGTCTACGCCAAAAATAAAAATTGCTGGGTTTTATTATGAGTTTTACCGGCTTATGAAAATTACTTTGCTCGTACACCTCCCACCTTCCATAATATGCTACCCTGTTCCTTCGATTTTTGAATCCCAGAAGCAAGTCATGACCAGGGACTTATTTTTTCTGTAATTCTGTGATATCGCAGGCTGACAATGCAACTTTTTTCTTTATGATGTATTTCAGCTCCATCTTTGGAGAAGGGGATGCTGTTCACTTAAGCCTAAGGTACAAAAATGTGCGATAACAAAATAAAAAATTCCCCATTGTTACTAGCTTTATGTAGCCTGTAGACTAAGCTAAAAAAAAATTGCAATGTTAAGATTGTCTGGTAATTAGCTTTGTATTCCAGGCATGCAAACTGCAGATTCTAACATTTGTACTGCAAACTTTTAAAACACTCATTGCATGCCGCAGCACGCACGCCCAGAGCGCAAGCAACGTGTTAGCTTGCATCACCAGCATCACAGCGTTAAATCGAACCTGGCAGCAGCATTCGAATAGGGCGCAGCACATGAACTGAATGATTTACGACCGCAATCGGAGAGACTGTACTGTGAAGCCAGTACCAATACCCCTAAAGTGCTGTGGTTTTATGGTTATCCTATTTATTATGTGCAGCACTTTTATAAATAAAAGAGGTAAGATTATGGATTAGAACATGCAAAAAAAAATTGTTTGGTTTACAGGCGAGGTAGCAAATTGAAGCACCGGGCAACCACTCATTTTATTTTTTTTTTTTTATTTTATTTAACTGGCCACATTTCTTTGACATTTACTTCTAGCTCAAAGCCGAAAAAGTATGCAGTCAGCCTAAAAAAAAGTATAATATTCTGCTGTGTTATTTATGTCATCTAGTATTAAAAATATTTTAGTTTTTGCCAATTAACTTCTAAGTAGTGGTTTGAGCTAGAGGTTTGAAATTTGGACCATTGGAAAGCTCGTTTTGAGCCGGTGAAAATGGTATATACTGGAATGTCAAAACGGTCAAAATTTGGTGAAAATAGGATTTTAGCAGGTGGACCAAGATTCAGATAAAAAATTTTGACCCGCGATAATTTGAGGCACCCACACGCGCCTGTAAACCAAACAATTAACTTTGCGTGGCCTCATGAGTGAAACTTCTAGCTGCATGTAGGCTACATTAGTGGTCGTTCTTTTTGTGCAGAAAACCAAAACTTCTCGAATATATAAGTGTTGAAAGGTCACGTAAAAAAGAAAACTGGTTCTCCTAAGCATTTGAGAACCCAGCAACAACATGTCAGTAAGTTCGAAAGAAGTTTGTGGACAAATCGATATGATGAAGGTTGGTGATTTTGGGAAAAACTCCCAAGATATAAACTGTCGAAAATTATTCCTGAACCACGGTTTGAAGGGCTATTTGGTTTGTGTAACAGTGGTTTGGTTATAATTTAAAATTGCCAAGTAAAATGAGCCTATCTGCCATTAGAATTGCTTGTACAGTATCACTTTCCTTTATATAATTTACAGCAATTTGTGCTAAATTACTTAATGTAAACAGGGGTCGTGAATCTTATGTAACCTAGTTGCAATGAGGAAAATCCAGAATTTGGGGAAAATTAAGAATTATTTTCCATCACTAGAAGTAAATGATGGAGGCATGTCTTTACCATTTTTGAATCCATGAAATTTTGGTTAGTAATTTGACTTAAAAACAAGTTGAATCGAAGTAAAAGCCTGCCTACTAATGCTTGTTGCAGTAGTTTTCGCGAGTCACTGCCAATGTCCTCAATAACACTACGAAGCTGGGCCAGCAAAGGCGGGTGACGACATTTGAAACGGAAGTCGCGTAGCTTTTTATTCTTGACTCATTGCCTTCCAGTTGCCGATCCTATATTGGTCAACAACATGTCGGCATTGAAAGCCATTGTTGCATGCCACTGTTGTAGAAAACTTATAAGAGACGTCTATTTAATTAGGTGCTAGGGGTGGCATGATAATCGATAATTCGCTAATATCACGAAAGAAATTCGTCGATTGGTATTGTATCGAGCTTTTTCTAATTTACCGAATTATCGTGCAAACCCTGATGCGCAAACAAGTGGTTTGCGTCGCGTGCGGAGTGACAAGGGCTCTCCAACCAAGTATGCAGTACTGTTGCTAGCCACTTTATCTGATTGGTAAGGTAATTTAATGCAAACAATATTTAAGCATTTAAAAAATGCTTAATTGTTTCTACATTGTGACGAAGCAATGGACAACGGCAAGTGCATTTTCGTGTCTACTGGCCAAATTCGTGAAGGTTTCAGTGTAGGCTTCAGCCAAGGTTTTATTTAAAATAACAAAATTAAATTGGTTATTGTAGCCTCAAAATGCTTTGAGACATCGATTATTACGATAATTCTAAAAATGTTATACGGATAAAAATGTTCCATCCCTATTAGGCGCAACCAAGTCAAACATGCAAGGAATGTTCCTAGGTTAAGAGGTGCAAAGAAACCGTTAAAGCTTCCAAGTTCATAAAAATTTTGGGGAAATAGATGTTCGGTCACTGGGCTGCTTGCAAGATTTCTCGAGGCCAGGTCCATGTTACGGTCGGCCTAGCTGCGATTTTGCCTGTACTGCATGTAACCAGAGTAGACTATACTTTTTTTTTGGAAGGGGGGGGGGGAAATCTTCCCCCCCCCCCCGTGGCGCGGGGGATAAAAACCCCTCCGGGGGAGGGGGGAATTGAAAGAAAATTATGAGCTAACTGGCCCCAAAACACTGACTAGGTGGTTTTAAATTTGCCGTGATGTTGGTGGAATCAGCACCCACCACATTAGCCGCATAAAAAAATATTTCTCAGGCACCGCCGCACCCCATTAAACTGTGCATTTTGGTTTTTTTTTCTCTAATTTTCGTAAACAAAATTCTTGCATTATGTGCATTTAAGGTTCAACTTTTAGAATGACGATTTTATGCGTTAAAACTGCGAGTCGTGAGCTCCGACTTACCAACGTAGAATCGTACAAGTGTAAAGATATGTTCTAAAATGCTTTTAATCATTTTCCAAACTACGCATCTGGAATTTTATTTAGGAGACCTTGTATGAACCACAAAGAACTGTTTTTGTGCTGAAAAAAATGACACCTCATCCCACATCTCATTTTCAGTTAATAAATAAAAATAAATAAAATCGGCATGCCTCATCTTCTGTAGAAATTATTTGCCTGAAAAATTTTTTAAACTTTTGATGTTAGGAAATTGCTAGCCTACTTGGTACTTGCAGGGTTCACTTATGATGTCTTCACAATCGATGCTGCTGCACAATGCTGGAGCATTGCTTGCATTCTGGGTGCATTTTAAAAGCTGGCATAGAAATGTTATACTTACATATGCCTGGGTAGCCAGGCAAGTGTAAACATTACAAATGTTTTTTAGTTAATGTGATTTGTTTTGTTAGCTTTCAGGTTATCGATTACTTTTTTATTGATACAATAATTTTGATGGCAGTTATTTTCATTCATTGAATTTAAATTCTAAGAATAGTTTCATTTAAAACAATTATTTTGATGTTGCTACGACGCATTCATGCTATGTTTTTCTTTATTTTTGCTGTGTGTAATGACTTTGCAGGCCAAGATCACTCTTGGTGAAATAAATTGTCCAAACAATGAATGATTTTGAGGGACTTAAAAAGGTTAACAAAAAGGTTAACTCCCCTCCCAGCATTGGACTCTGATTGACTGTACGTCTTCTTTCGGTATGTCAAGTTATTTTGAGACTATAACCTGATAATGTTTTTATCGAATGAAAGAAGTTCCTGTTTCTGTCCCAAGATTTGGGTATAATTAAAATTGTTTGCCTGTTGGCTGTTGCCACTGGTTGGTTAGCTTGTTAGGCCCATCGTTACAATTAGTTTTTTTTTTAATCACCAGCTACATGTTTTTAATGACATTTATCCAAATCCCAATGTTCTTTTAAGCAGTTTGATTCAGAAACTTGACATAATAATACAATAAAACCTTGATCTTTTCTAAACGGCAAAGCAATTTTTTTTTTGTTTAGTTTTAATAATAAGCACAGCCTACATTGAGAATTCAAAGCAAAAAATAAAAATTAGTGTAGTTTACAGGTAACAAAATAGGCCAGTGTATGGCCTACTGTATGGATGCCTTTTGACATAGACCTATGCGATTTTGGTAAATTTTTAGCCAAAATTAGAAAAAAAAAAGTAAAAGTTAATTTGCTCTGTGAATGACTCGGCGGCCCAAACTTGCTTTGCCCAAGTGCTCGAATGAACGGGTCATTGGGCTTGGAAGTGGTTGGGAAGGATAATATGTTAGACTGACCACTGGATGACACTGGGAAAATGGGGGTGGGTAAAGCTGTGGAAACTTAAGTTTCAGCACAAAGAAATCTCCTGTGTCTTACATTTTTCCCTCATAACTTCTAGACTGTTAGAGCTAGGAACTTGTGGTTTGCACCATCAGAAAGAAGGCTGACAAAAAAGCATTCAAAACGGTTATGCAACCATTAAAATCCATCATCTAGAAATGGAAATATTCAAATATGTTCGGTTTGGTACAGCCTTCCAATGAACTAAAGTTTATACCAAAAGTAACCATAAGGCCGTTTAAAAAATAAAGTTGTTTCTCAGGCAAAAATCAATTTTTTTTTTACGTGTGGGTGGGTGGTTTTTTTGCCCCAACCCCCTCCTCATTTGTTTAAGGTCTAGCCTACACAATAAAACACACGAATGTTCTCAGAAAGTGATGAAACTACACTAAATCTTGCCAGTTTACAACAGGGTTCGTACGGGACCTGGAAAAGTCAAGGAAAAGAAAAATAGATGAAATAGGTCAGGGGAAAGTCAGGAAAAATCTAAACTAAGCAGAAAGTCGGGGAAAATTTTGAGAATGGTAGCCCTAAAATCATTAAAAATATATGCTGATGCAGGTATTAAGTTTAGTAGTTAAATTATGACGCTAAAGGTCAGGGAAATGTGCAAAATCTGGTAAGGGAAAACCTGGAAGGTCGGGGAAATTCAAACAAAAAATTGTGTACGAACCCTGTATAAGCTAGCCTCTTGGACATAATACAGACGTTCCAAAACAAATTTGCTTTTACTGCAAAAAGCAAAGTTGAGAAAAAGAGGTTCATGAGGTGCCTGAGAAACATTTTTTTTAAGTGGCCTAAAGTGTGGTTTAAGTTACTTTTGGTGTCACTTATGTTTGACCGCCTTCGTTTGCAGAGGAATGACAACTGACATACAGAATTTTATTACTGAAAACTTTTCATTGTGAAGTTTCGTTTTCTCCCAACTACGTTTCACAGCGATATGGACTGGAATGTTGCACTCTTTGTATGACCTTAGCCCCTGTTATTGTAAAGGTATTACTGTATAAGGGTTTGAAGTGGAATTGGGGAAATTGAAACAGGATAAAGTAGTGTGCTGAAACCTACTAGTTTACCAATTCTTGATGTTAATTTGCTGCAGTTTTGTCACCAATCTGGCTACTACCGTACGTAGACAGTTTTGATTGCCCGATCTCTCAAATTTATCGCAAAGTGACGACTGGCTGATGCTGATTGATTTCCAAGACGTCGAAAATAACACGAGTTGAACAAGTTTTAGCCGGTGTTTTGTCGCTTTATGTAATTAAAGTTTGTAACTAAACTATGCCATTGTAAAAATAGTTATTGACATCTAAATGTTAATTTACACTTCAAAGTTTGCTTTTACCTGTGAACACATCAGGATTTACTGCGACACATTAGAAAATTTTGTAAGAAAATACTGCGGAAGGAACGGGGCCCTCGTCATGGTTATCCTGGCCAATTCAGCAGTCTGTAACTCGAGGAATTCGGAGCTACTTGTCAGTCCACGCGATAACATAGTTGTAGATTCTGGCGGTCTTCAGTAAGCCTTTTATTTCAAAGAGTCTAGTGTACTTAGTGAAATACTAACATCGGCTCAGTACATTGGCAATTTTTTGACTTATCAGTGCAGAAAAGAAAAAACAATGCAGCCTTAATTTCTATGGCCAAATAATGTTAAACTGCCAATTCTAAATTGCGTAAAATGGTACTGTGCCGTATTGGCGCGCATATAAGCCGCACCCAGAAAAAAGACCTTAAACCCCCAAAAAATAAAGTACACGCAAGCCAAATGTTTTCTGCACAATTCATGACCTGTAAAGATGTGAAAATGTTGACATTAATTCATCAACAGACAGGCTCTTAATGTTTTAACTAAACAGTGGCCCTGTTGAACAGCAATTTTACATATCCATTTGGAGGCCACGTTTCTTTAAAAATGTAAGTTAAATGGTTTAGAAAAAAATTCAAAATGGTTAAAGCTATTGACATGTGGTTTGCACCATTGGAAAGCTGGCCAAAAAAATGTTAAAATGGTGTATTTGATCGTCAAAAATCGGTAAATATTTTGTGAAATTATCGGCATGTCCGCAGTTTTCAATTGTTCTTTTACTTCTGTTATATATTTCGTAGCAGTATTCTTCCCCCGCGATAACATCCTTTTCAACTAGTAAGGTTAATTCAACATTTCCCTTGTTTTTTATTTCTTTGCACTACGGGGGAATTCGTGTGCCTGTTCACTTTTTCTATTGCTCGGAAGGATAACGGTCTTGGGTCTACGGAAATGACCCCTATACAAGGACAGAATTTTTTGGCGATAAAAATTTTTATTTTCCGCGACGCGATTCGCGATGGGCAAAATGCAAAATTACACGTTAAAATCTGCCAATTCCACTAGTGGGTACAGCAGCGAAGTAGCTAGAAGCCGGCAGTGACATCGCAACGCATGCGCATGAAAACGAAACCTGAAGTATCAGATATGAAACCACTAGGACGCTCCTGTAAACGTTCCTTTCACGCGTATCAGACCAGTCGTTTAAAAAAATTTAAAAATTTCAATTTTATTTATTAATTACTGCTGAAAATCCTTAAAAATACCTCAAATTAAGCGGAATTCCACAAAATGTACATTTTCCACGGCAAACCTCAAATTCCACGATACAAAATGGAACCTAGACTCTGTAACCAATGTTTTGCTCTTAGACAGAATGTGTGTTTTAGGAAAGATAATTTTCACAATCGTGGAATCCTGTAAAAACTCCGTCCTTGCCCCTATACTGTGTGTTTCAATGCTGGTTGTCGCTTTCAAGTGTTTTCGGTTCCCCCAAGTCTGAAGGCGTTCAACCCTGAAAAGTGCCTGGAAGAGCTCTTCAAGTTAGAAGCCCACCAAATTTGTAACATGGTTTAGTGTCAAACATTTTGGTAAAACGCGTAGGCTATAGGGGAAAATTAGCACCGACCACTAGCCAGCTGGCAATTAAATGCTGTCATTTAGCGACTAAAAATTTAGCAACAGTGGCCACTTGTCATAACAAGCATGATTGCATTTAAGAGCTTCCCACTTTTGATAACAAAATTTCTGCTAAAATTATTTAATTGTGACTGTTTGATGTAATCCTTAATCCCTTCAAATTAGCTTTTTAAAGTTATTTTTTAAAATTCCAAGCGTCTGAATGAAATTAAAAATTGCTACCAACAAAAACGAAACTACTGATGTCCAGTTTGTTTCACTGCAGCTGGGGTATAATCAAATTAAAAAGTCGGCCTAGCCCCCAAAAAATGTGGCAATTTGTTGTTTTGTGACTAGGAAGGAGTGGAGAGCTCCCTTTCGGGCGACTAAACTTTTGTCATCTTCTGGCCACTGGCCGGTACATCAAAAAGTTAATTTTCACCTATAGCACGGGCACACCTATTCCTTGTAATTCAGGATCTGCTTTGGGATTTCTTGCAATAATCTGTGTGATAACTAGCTAAACATTACAATATTTGCATTGTCTGTTCAACTGTACTTCCCAGTCGTCACACAAATTACTAAGCAATCAAAAATGGTGTTGAACTGTGCGTAGTTAAAATGTTCTTACAGGTATGACTGAATGAACATCTCATTTCGGAAATGTGGGAAGTCTACTGCAGTTTTGCAGACATTTCCCAAGCATTGGTTACCTACTCAATGTTGTTTCACCACAGCCTCAGTTTTAGTCAAGCGCAGGCATTCATTTTATGGATCCTTGGTTTATCTAGACACACGCTAGTGTGTAGCCGCCAAGTAACAGTAGATCATCCCATTGTAGACATCCGATTGTTAAAAATTGATTGTTAATGATAAAAAGGCGGCTCACTAGCAGACATGGGTCTGTTAACTAAGCATATTTTGGTATGTTGAGGATAAATCCCAATGCGACAGAAAGGTTTCAAATTGTGGAAAATGTAAGGGGAAGGGTCAGAGATTAAGAAAAACTAAAATTTAACACTTTAACGCCTATAGACGTACTAGTAAGTCCTTTGAACTTATGCACATCTGCCTATGGACGTACCAGTACGTCCTGTATGTTTGTGGGTGCATGCTAAAGTCAACGTAACAGTACGTCCATCGCTCTTCACGCAATGTTGTTAGGTAACGTGTTTAGTGCACATATCAGTCGTTAGATGGCAGCACTGACTAGTCTAAGCTGTGTGAAAGTGTTTGTTGGGAGTTGTATAGGTGCCTTGCTTAGCTGAATACAAAATGGCAGCCAACAATGTTGAACTTTTGCGTTTTTGTAAGTTTTTCAACATTGTTTCGCTCCTTACTGTGCCAGTACTAATTTGTGTAAAAAATTGCTGAATGCATCACCATTTACAGCATGCGTTTCCGAGATAAGTGACTATATTTTAAATTCTTGAGCTCCACTGCACAGCTTGAAATGATTTTTGTGGTAAATGCCAAAATCGGTCAGGCTATAATACTAGTTCAAAATAAAAAGGTTAGGCGTGAAAGTGTTAAAGGATGAGTGTCCACCAATCATAGAGAAAAAGATGCGTCAATAACGTTGTTTTTATATTACTGTCTAGCTAGCTAGCTGACTAGCTAATAAGATTTTTCCCATGTCAAATCCCATCGACTTTTTGCTCATGGCTAGCGCAAAATTGCGAAGGCCTACGTACCTGAATTTGTGCACACGGATGCAAGGTGATCTGAGGATGGTCCTTTTGTTGGTTTGGGGGTTGTAGGGGTCAGGACAAATGCGTGGGAGGGTTTTGAAATTTGCCACCGGCAAATTTAAATTTCGTTTCTTTTCAAAGTTGCAACCAAAGAATTTAAGCAACAATGGCTTGAACAATGAAGAATGGTCCTTAGATTTGTTGTAAAAGCCTGGACGAACTAAAAACTGAACTGTAACGAAGGACAAAATAAAGAAACATTGACGTTGCCGTGGATTGCGAAGAATAAAGGGATGCACGTTAGATGATGGTTACACAACAATACGAGCATACACGAGCTAATGGGTTTTTTGTTAATAACCCCAAAAAAAAAATGCTTCGCGTTCTGCTGTTTTAGTAACAGCGACCTTCGGGTGTTTCTGCATGACTAAATGTGAACGAAATCTTGAAAAATTAAGGGGAAGTTAGGCTAGTTGCACGGATAAACAAAACAACTGAAGGGGATGTGCTGATTGAGTGAGCGAAGCGAACGAAATCAGCGATTGTTAGTCAGTGTGTGCAAAAATGAGATTGAAGCATCCTAAACAGACGGTGTAACCTTATGTACGTTCACAGTCCTATGAAAGTTGTGATATCCACCCAAAACCAAAACTGGTAGAAAAACCCGACAAGTTTCCAAAAACGATCGGCCTTTGAAGGTAGTGATATCATTCCACCAGGGAAAGGCCGCCAAGGTTAATCCTATTAGCCAAGTTAATCGCACCGAATAATATTTTGGACATTAAATGAAAACTTGAAGATTGCTACCGCTAGTAGCAATCTTCTAGTTTTCATTTAACTTTCGAACTATTAGTATGTGCGATTAACCTGGCTAATATGATTAACCTTGGCGGAATGATATCACTACCTTCAAAGGCCAACCGTTTTTTGGAAACTTGGCGGGTTTTTCTACCAGTTTTGGTTTTGGGTGGATCAGTGTTTCCTTGTCGCAAGAATTGGTAGTTAAGAGAGTGATTCACGAATTCTCACCAAACAAAAAGTCGTCTAAATTATGGTATTTATTCTTTATTCAAAATGTACATACATTAGTCTAAAAATAAATTCAATTTGGTGAACAAATTGTGCCAGGAGTGGGGGCACCATAGGCATCCCCCCCCCCCAAGAAAGCGCACCAAAATGACATATGATGCTTAACAAATCCTCTAATATCTGAAAAGTACATTCCAGAAGCCAGTTACTAGTAATGTACTGTAAAAACTCTTCACCCTAGGGTAGCTGAGCCCCTGCCAAAATGTTTTCCTGGTTGTGCTACTGAAAATGCCCACAATAGGGCTGTACTAAATCATTTTGGCAAATTTTTGGCGAACTTAAAACTTAGTTAAGTGGACGAATTGTAATTTTCTACAAAACCGTGGAGGAATAGTCGTAGTGGATTTTGCAGAGTAAAAAGTAGGAAATGAGGAAAACTTGATATGAGCCAGTTTGATATTACTGTATTTGAAATAAAAATTCTACAAAGTTAATGAACTAAACTATTACTAAATCTGCATTGTGGCAAATGCCAATTATAAATTCTTAAATATAAAAAAAAATTGAGACAGCAGGTCTTCCCAATTTTTTTTTAGCAGGGCTGGCAATGAAGTTGAACACGGGTAAAACTGCTTTTAAAAAATGGTAGAGAACATCAAGTAAAAAATTAGGGAAAAAATGAGGAACATTTCCAAAAAGGTAGGAATATTTAATACCAATTAGCTCTCTCACCCACAAAGATCTCTAGACAGATTGTTTCGCCCTTGTTTGGGCTCGTCAGTAGAGAATACTTTGTGGATGAGAGCTAGGCTACGCGCTTGCTACGGCAAATGACAAGGGCAAAACGAATACGGTTTCAGCAAGCGAAATAGCAAAGTAGAAGTAGTTTCTGCTCTTTCGCTTGCTGGAACCGTATTTGTTTCGCCCTTGTCAAAAGGTAGGAAACAAGGAAAAACTGCCCGGCATGGAATATGACTGGTTGCCGATATCTAAATACCAGATTTTGGTGATTTGTTTTTTGTTTCCGTGTCGACTGATTGAAGACTTCCCTAGTTCAGGAAACACATTTTGAAGAGTAAAAAAAAAAAACCACAAAACAAACTGAAAAAAAATGCAGTCAAAACGGTTTCAGGCATTGCCGCACTGCGAAAACCCACATCAATTATTTTTTTTATATCAGACATTCATGCAAGTGGCAGAATTATTCAAATGTTAGGCATTACTTGCTGTGCAGTTAAAATAAGCCCCCCACTAATCAGTAAAATTCAGAAATAAAGAGGTTTACAAATTAATTGAGTAGTAGGCAATATGGAGCTGGTAGGCAATATACTAGCCTACATGAAGTTGATAAGATTTGTTTAAAGCCTGCTAAAAAAAAAAGTGTCTCCTTGCTTAAAATAAAGACCAGCAACCCCCAAAAAATGTTTCACCTGAGAAGCATATTTATTGAAATAGTCTAATATGACAATTCGGGTATGAAGAATTAGCCCAATGATCAATGATGACACAACGAGATGATACGATTCAAGGATGACGAGGCCGATCCGCCTTTAAACCAGCAGATTAATTCATACTAGCCAAACTCGTCCTTTATAAAGAGTTCAACATTTGCCAGAATCCCTGAAAAAAAAAAAAATGAATTATTGATAATATAAAAGTATACGTCTTGCAATGCAGAGGTGTCTTGCAGCTGTGTGGTAGCAGAAACTGGTCACTTAAAAATAATCTAGAATATTTTTCTTGTAATTCTTTTAACCACTTCAACAAAACTTGATAAATTTTGAAACTAGATTTCTTCCCGTGTGTATTTTTGCTAGGAATCCAAGGTGATCACTTGTTTGTGCCAAGTTGCCGAGCTAATTTTAATGTTTAGATTAAAGTTACCAAACAATGTGATTACTCTGAACATAAATACAAAAATGAAAAATGCTTGCCAACAAGCATTGGCATACAGTTTTAAAGCAACCCCAGTTGCCGTTATTATCATGGGTAGATAGGTTTCCTATCTACCCATGATAATAACGGCAACTGGGGAAACCTATCTACCCATGGGTAGATAGGTTTCCTATCTACCCATGCTATGATTCAATCTTGGAATTTGATTATTGCGCAAATTTCTGCTGCATTATAACTAAATTTAGACTTGAGGATCCAAAAACAGGAAATTGCCGGGGCGACTGAATTTTGTTTCCATTGCCTAAATGGAAATATACATTACCTGTAATTTGTGCACTCCCTTCCATCCGTCAAGGTGGTGACTGAAGAGGGGACGAAGGGTGGGTACAGGCAATGTACATTTCCGTTTAGGCAACAGAAACAAGATTCAGCCGGCCCGGGTGAGGGACTGGTTATTTCCTGTTTCTACATACCGTAAATCGTGTATTAAAAGCCCAGTTGAAGCTGAAGCCCACCCCCTAAAATGCTGTAATTTCAAAATCATGAAATAGTGGAGTTAAAGCCCACCCCTCAAATTGTCGTTTTTCAGCGAAAAATTGCCTAAAAGTTACATGATGTGAATAAAGATAGTACTGCTTGCTATGTTTACTGGCCCCTTCTCCCTCCCTGTAGTAATAGTGGACTCTTCCTTTAGCTCCTAGCAGCTGCACAAGGCCTGGGCATCTCTCACCTAAGCCTCCTCCCTTCTTCATAGCAATTAAAAGGATGTAAAAATTGGTCTTCAGAGATCGTTCAAAAGCTTCGAATTTTCTGTAATAGATGACCAGAATGGTTAGAAAATTGATAATGTTTGATTTAAAGCCCATCCCCTATTTTTGCCAAATTAACTGCGTAAGCCCATGGGCGTTTAATCCACGATTTACGGTACTGTTCGGAATTATACATTACCTGTAATTTTTGCATTACAGAAGACCTCGTCAAAACTGGTGGTGGGCACCACCTGATTGATATCATAGAGTTTCAAGCTGGCACCCCAAGAGTCACAGACTCCACAGAACTGAGATGGGATCAATCGAATTGGGTTCACGGATTTTCTATTTTTTTTAATAAAGGGAAACCTCAAAGGGAAGAAATCCCAAAGTGAGGGATGAAGAACTAAGAAGTTCTTAAGATTTTGAGTTGGGGGGGGGGGGGAGTTTTTGTGGGTCAAAGTTGAGAATATTTGATTTATGGCCTGATTGTGAAGGTGAAGCCATAGCCTTTGGCGGATGAACGGCAATCTAGACATGTGAGTTTCCTTGTCTGGGTTAGGGACATTCTTCGCGTTTCACAGATGGCAGGAATGAAAGTTGTGGCACTGGCCCACTGCCAAACTTGGCGGGCGACGTATGATTCTTTTGGCATCGCTTGATTGGATCGGATCCATTCCTATGCAGTTTGTAATGTTCACGACAAGTGAGTTCGGGAAGAACCGGGGGATGGTTGATGAGGTTGTAAAAGTGGATATCCGCTGGAATTGCAGTTTTCCCGACAACATATTCCATCTTGGAAGTCGTTTCAGTCGTTTGAGTGCCGCGTGTAGTGAGGGGAATTGGCTTACGTGGAAGAGCAGGACGATGAATTGGCGATTTGTTGAGCATGGTAGGGGATATAGACGTCGGAATTTGGCGTCAGCAAGTTCAATCTCCCGTCGCATTTTGGTGTTTCTGGCAGTTAAGTTTTCTGTGTTTAGTTTGTAAGCATCTATTAGCTTCCGAGCATTCGATAGTTTAACTTCAAGGTCGGAGCAATGAGTTGCGATGGGTTCACAGTTTAGCCGGAGGCGGTTAAGTTCTTTCTCATTGAGATCAAGTTTGTGTGCAGTTTTGTTGAGGAGAAATTCACAATCACCATAATCACCATAGTTCACAATGGAGTTGGCGGGGTAAGGGCTTGCGTCAAGTCCGGACGATGACGGTCCAGAAGTTGATGAAGTGTTCATTTCAGTTGTTGTTATCAGGGTTGGGTCCGAGTAAGTGGAGGAGGATGTGACGGTGGCCAGAATGTTAGCAGTCGGCGTTGAAGCGGATGGAACGTCGTTAGATGGCGTGGAATTTCTACGGGCTTTCTTGTTTTTCATTTAAGTTGAACGAGCGAGGGACCTCTTGTTGTACAGTTGAATGATAGGCCATTCGGTTAGGGATATGGTCAGGCAAATTGAGCAGGGATCCTTGTCAAAATCACAATGACGATGAAGTTGGCAAGCTGGGTGTGAGTCATGGCGTTTTTTTTTTCGGATGAAACCTATATCCACGCATTTGCAGACAACAGGTTTGCGAACAGTTTTTGGGTACCAACCTCTGAGGGTTGGTGATTTTCTCACCACGAATCTTGGTCGGCATGGTTGAGAAGCGTCAACAGGAGATTTAGGAGGAGCGCGGGAAGCGTTGGGGCTATCCAGGCCGATGAAAACCAAGGCGCGGGAGAAAGGATGAGGTGTCGAGACAGGTGAAAAACCCCAACGTTGAGAGATGGATGGCTGGCACCACGAACGTGATATGGCATGGTGGAGTGTAAGTAAAGGTCATGAATCCCTCCGATGAGGGAACATATTAGAAGCTTGAAGGTTCGGCAGATTCGGCGAAAATTGGTTTCTATGAATGCTTGTCAGTGCAGAAGTGGTGTGTCTGTCCACATAAAAATTTGAATGACTGTGTAGACGAAACAAATGTCGGTGGGCTTGACGTTCATGAAAGGTGGTGTGGCGAACGAAGGATTTCAACGAACAGTGGCATGTAACATTGGAACAAGTGTAGTCATTAATGATTCATTGTGGTGGAGAGCCAGAGAGTTAAGGTTGTGTTGGATGTTCGGCGAACGAGGGATCAATGTTCGGCCAGCGTAAGACGTTCAGGAGGTTGGAGTTAAAGCGCTAAGCGCGGGTATGGTGAAAGAGACCACAAGTGGTGAGCAAGACGTCCGACCCCGAGGATGTGACAGGCGAGTACGGGTTAGGAGGAAGATTTAGAACGCAGTATTACAACGTAGGCGTAGGCATTCGGCGAACGTGGAAGTTGCGGAATGTGATTGAAGCGGGGAGACCAACGTTATTTGTCGGCCAGGACAGAGTTAATCGGAGAACGCAGATTTCCATGGATGAGTGTGAAGTTCGGCGAACGTTGATATTCAACCGACGTAGACATGGAGAAAGTGGGGGTGTCATCCACGAGCTTTTGGCGAACGTGTCGTTCTTCAGGTGAGAGAGTTGCCTTCGTTAAACGTAGGGAGGAAGAAGGGTGTGATGTGGCAATCATGGCACCTACGGAGCAGTGAAGCATAACACATAAAGGTAAGAAGTGATGATGGGAGAGAAAAACTGAGGCGTTGATGCGTTCAGGAGTGTGCATGTAGGAGAGCACAGGAAGTTAATGGGAAGGAAGATTCCGTCAAATGTGGAACAATGTTCTGATTTCATCGTTGGTGCAATCAAAGGGTGAGCGGGCTGAATGATCGATAAGACGTCCACAATCCACATGAGCAATTAGCGAATTCAAAAAGAAATTTCGGCGAGCGTGGGAGTGATGTGATAAACGTGCGTGTTATGCTGAAGGCTTGTGTTCGGTGAAGGCTGTGTGTTCGACGAAGGCTTGCTTGGCTTTCGGCGAAGGTTCTATTCTCTCGAGCTTGCGGTGAAGGCTTGATTGACATTCGGCGAACACGCTGTTGGTGGACGAAGCAGACGTTCGGCGAACGTGGGCATCCGCCAGGACGCGATGAGGGGAAAAACGCTACATCGGTGGTAGGCCTTCTTCTATGGTCCTTTGGCGAACGTTTCACTCTTCGAAGTTCGGGAGTTCCTCGTCGATGCAGTCAACATGTGATGAAAACATGCACGATGGGGAGGGGTGCAGGAGACGTTCAGCGAACATGAGGTCATGAGGTAAAGCAAGAAAGATTAAGGCGGCATTAACGGTTAAGCAGAGCCAATCGGCGAGTACAGCAGTCAATGAGGAAGTAAGACGTTCGGCGAACATGGGTATGGGCCATCGCCGAACGTGTCACTCCAGAGGTGAGAGAGTGGCATTCGGCGAACGTAAGGAGAATGAAAAGTTGCTTCGTGGGAAGGGTCTTTCGGCGAACGTCAAAGCGGAAGGGTAACAATGGCGGTGTGTCGCAGCTGGAAGAAAAAGATGGTTGGCTAACGCCGTGATACCGTTTATGGAGGGTCTGCGTGTGCTGGCGCATGCGCAGATAGGTGGTTCAGCTGGGCGTATCGAGAGTTTTTTGAATCCTCCAGGGTAACAAGCACTCGGGAACTGAACGCAACAAAATTTACAAGCAGTGTGATATTTTCAGCCGGCAATTAGAAAACCTTGATGGTTCTTTGAATGAGATTACTTGCTTGAAAATGAGACAGGTTGTGTGGGAATCGGTGATACAGAGCAAGTACGAGTTGAGATCGTCTAAGTTAATTGAGGAAAAGTTTGATGTTGGGGTCAGTCTTGAAGTTTTGAAAACTTGTCCTGAGATATCCTAATGAAGATAAGTGATTCGAGAAGGAAACATGTCCTAGTTCATGTTTGGGGGGGGGGGGGGGGGCAGGATGGTGATGTTGGAACACATGAGGCCACGATCTTCCTGTTGGTGGAGAATCGGCCTTTGAGGTGCTGACGTTTAAGTTGAGTCGTCAAAAAATGATGTTGAATTTCTTTCATGTTGGAATGAATGAAAGGTTAAGGTTTGAAGCCGAGTGGTGTGTGGAGATGAAAAATAATTTAGGAGTGGATGGGCGGTGGAGTCGGGCTCCTCGGTTGGATGTTGAGGGGGAAAGGGTGTCACTTGATTTTGATTTCCTTGGTTGAAAGGTGATGTCCGGCGACGTGGAGATGAACATTTTGGATACCAGAACGATCATGGCTCTCGTTTCATGCTAGGTTTAGTGGAGAGAGGTCATGGTGGTGGACAATTAGGGTCAGGTGCGGAAGCCAAAGGACAAGCCTTTCGCTCGAGAGTGCAATCAGGGCAAGGACGTCGACGGGTCTTGTGACTTGACAACTTGTTGATTTCCGGATGATGATTGGATGGAAGTCATTGGCATTGTCAAATTGCCACAGTTGTTAAGCGATGTATCCGTCGGTTGGAAGTGCTGAATTCGCTGAGCAATGGGATGGTGTGAAATTCCGGAAGGGAAGGATGGATTTGGAGCCAATGAGACCACTTGTGTGTCTGATGTGCTTGAGGTAGAGGGGAGCTTGCGGCATTGATGGCAAGGCAACATTTTTGGTGGTTAGGTTTTCAGGAATTGGCGATGGGTCTCGGTCGGGATTTGAGAACTCGGAGATGACGACGTAGATCAGTTTTGAATGGCTGGAGTATGGAAGAAAAAGAGTAAGTGGGTTTCGTAGTTGCCAAGAGCTTACAACGCTGGAGGCGCCAGAGCTGTTGAGCACTGCGTGGGAGGGGTGAGATGAGTTTTATCGTTGAATCAGCTAGCTTGAGTTTTAAACGAAGTTTTGAGAAGCTTCATGGATTGCCTTCATGAAACGCACGAGATGCATCGACTTCATTGGACTGTTGTTGGGGATGATTGAGTAGAGGTTGGAGGTTCACCATGAGTTGCTTGACTTTCCTTTTTGACAAGTATAAGTCGTATCTGATTGTCCTTTGAAGAATGCCGGGATCAGCTAAGTTAAGTTATGGAGTTGGGTAGGAATTTGTTACGAGCTGGTTTCGTGTTTTACGAATTTTGTTACTTTCAGCTCTTTCCAGGTAAAATCTTAATGCTTGACCGGGGCAGAGTAACCTTTCCAGTTCATCCCCTTTGATCGTGGTGAGAGCTGGAATGATTATAGGCTTTGAGGGTTCGTTTGGCTTCTAGACTTTTTGCTCTGAATGATCCTCTTGGGAGTCAGTGAAACGGCCATGAAATCTTCTTCAAGTAGCAACAAGTAGGCACTGTCCATTGAGAGGGATTGTACTTTACTACAGTGTAATTTTGAAGCCAACGTTAGCAAAAAAACTATTTTTTTGTGTTAAAAGGTGAAGGTTACAGTTTGCCAAGAGTTCGTAAGGATAGGTCTCAGTCTGGGAAGTCTGCTGGTTGTAGGTCTTTCTATTTCGAATGATTTGATCAGAGTCGAAATGCAAAAATCTTCTAATAGATCACTTCTTCCAGCGACTTTAAAACAGTGTTCAGAGCTGAGCAGCATACGACAATGGTGGATCCTTTTAAGCCTGAGTTGAAGAGGTCAATTAAAAAGCTTAGGCGTTCCGGCAAAGGGGGAGCGATTGGACTAACTTTCCGTAGCTGACACCAACGAAACGTCTTCCAATGGCTGTCGTAAATTCTGTTGGAAGTCTCAATATTGCTTTGCTTGCAATTCTGATGGCTTGTTCTTCAAGAATTCCTGCCTCCTTGAGCAGTCCGAGAATAGTAGCCACCCCGTGTAGTTTCAATGCGCTGGTGTTTGGGTGGAGTAGACTCTCTTTCTTTTGATATAGCAGGTCTTGAGTTTCTGGCAGACTTTTTGGGCTGTCTATTAGAAGTGGTAGGAGCTGAGGAAACAACGGTGCCACAGGCCAATTCGGAGCTATTAAGAAGAACAGGCCTTGTGTTGTTTGTATTTTCTTTAGGCTCCAAAGAGGTTTATCCAAGGTATTGACAAGGCGTCCACTGCCCAAGTTTGATCATCTGGGACTGGGCTGATGAACTGGGGAAGTCTGGCATTGTACCTCGTGGCGAATAGGTCAACCATTGGAGTTCTCCAAGTGGCAAACAGATATTTGCAGATGGATGTTTTGACTTGCGAGTCCACTCTCCCGTTGTTGGTTTGTGCCTTCTCGAGAGGGAGTCTGCAATTACATTCTGATTTTCTGGAATGTGAAGAGAAAGGAAGTCGTCTTTAACTGAATGAAAAGCTTGACAATCTCCAAGGTGACGCCGTAAAGGTTTCTGGATTTTGTCCTGCCTCCTTTTCGGCGATAGACTACCGCCATGGTGTTGTCTAACTGGATTTGTATTGTTTGCCTTGAAACAAAGTTTTGAAAATGTTTGAGAGCTTTGAAGACAGCCTTGAGTTCCAGAAGGTTTATGTGGTCTAATTATTCTTTCGTCCATAGACCTGAGGCCTTGATGTCCCCAATGTAAGCTCCCCAGCCCTCCCATGATGCATCCGTCCGAAGGGTTAAATTTGGCTGAGGTCCTTGAAGTGGAACTGTTTGGGATAAGGCTTGAACATCCGACGACCATAGGTGTGTTACGATTGAAAGGTTTGAGTCTATGCGGTGCATGGATTTTCCTGATTGTTGACTCGTTCCGTAAGTCCCTATGCGATACTAGTGGAAGGGCCGGGTCATCCATCTTCCGTACGGAACAAAATTTGAATTGGAGTCCATTTACCCAATGAGACTGTTTAAATCTACTAATTTGTATGATTCTTGGCTCAGAAACTTCCTGGATTGTAGTTAGATGTCTACAATGCGGTCCAGTGAAGGCATCAATGTTGCAGACGAGAGGTTGAATAAAACCGCTAGGAAGAGGAAATGTTTGGCTGGGGATAGTTTTGATTTTTTTAATAATTTATTCTAAAGCCTAGATGATGAAGTAGATCCAAGGTGTTCTATAGATTACACCAGTCACTTGGGTCTCGATTTTTTAGACGTCAGTCATCTACAGTAGGTGTGCGTGAATGGTTTTGAGCTGATTGTGTGCCAACACCATTCTCAGAATGGTTTAAAGACTCTCAGGGCTGCATTGAGACCAAATGGTAGAGTCTGATATTCATATACGTTTTCGTATAGGTCGACCATTGGAGTTTCCCAAGTAGCGAACAGATATTTGCAGATGGATGTTTTGAAGAGTCCACTCTCGCGTAGTTGTTAATCGAGAGGGAGTCTGCGATCACGTTCCAATTTCCTGGAATGTGAAGAGAAAGGAAGTCGTCTTTAACTGAATGCAAAGCTTGAAAATTTTCTAGGTGACGTCGTGAAGGTTTCTTTATTTATTCCGCCTCCTTTTCGGAGATAGGCTATCGCTGTGGTGGTGTCTATCTGAACTTGTATTGTTTTCCTTGAAACAAAGTTTTGAAAATGTTTGAGGGCTTTGAAGACAGCCTTGAGTTCCAGAACGTTTATGTGGTCTTATTCTTCATTTGTTGACAGACCTGAGGCCTTGAGGTACCCAATGTGAGCTCCACGGCCCTCCATTGATGCATCCATCAGAAGGAATAAGTCTGGCTGACATTCTTGAAGCTAGTGGAGGTATACCAACATTAGTCTCAGAATGTTTGTAAAAACTCTCGGGCTGCATGGAGACCAAATGGTAGAGTCTGAAATTCGTACGCTTTTTCGTTGAAAATGAAGCGGACACGGTGTCGTACCAAGTGGTGAAGAGGAACGTCGTATCCTCGAGATCTATGGGGACTGTCCAATCTTTGGCCTTGAGTGATGAGTGATTGCTTGATAGACTCGAAAGTTTTCATTCTGAAGTGGGAGTTGCTCATTGTAATTGGATGACGACTTCAAAGCTAAGTCCCGTAGCAGAAGTGTGGAGTTGAAGATAGCCCGTCAGCCAATTCATGGCAGCTAAAGTAGCAAAGAAGGCCTTCGTGAAGGCTTCATATCTAGAACACTAACCATTTAGCTTCACGCGGGTTAAGTTTCAGTAAAAAGCTTTTCACACAGAGCATTGGCCACGGTGTTAAGAACATCTGCCTGTGATCTGGCTGTAAGACCTAAGCTGAGTACTTAATCGATGTCTTTGAAATGGATGATTGTACTTCAATTTTCCTTGGAATCTGAGTGGACGTTCCAAAGTCGAGTTTAGCCACAGCAGTGAGGAATTCAGATTGCAGGGTAAGGCTCAAAACGTCTTAGTTGCGGTTCTGTCACCAAAGGACTTGAAAACCCAATTTTCTTTTTTT